>JAJOOR010008656.1:0-36870 GCA_036250505.1 Solanum acaule | reverse complement strand
AAATATTTTTCATTCATAAATCAAACACTAAAAATCTTTTCCGAAAAATATTTTCTACTCACCAACCAAACATGAGAAAATAAGTCAAAAATCAACTTGTTTTCCAAGAAAACATTTTCTAGGAAAACATTTTCCATGGAAAACATTTTCCCTGGAAAACATTTTCCTTCATACCAAACACACCCTAAATGTCTTAACTTTGTATCATCAAAGAAAAAGGTTGAAATCTTTCAACTAGACCTATCACTCAGTAAATACGAGCATAGGCGATATACCTTTCCATTTAAGTTCATCTCAAGTCATAGATCAAATTTATCACCATTTGTTAGACTCAAAGTTTTGGCTTTCAATAACGTTGATGTTGACAATCGGGTGGTCAACTTTTTCATCTTCAACTGTCCCCTTCTTGAGAAACTATCTATTCATCAATCACTACTATTGGCTCACCTGGAAATTGTTGGACCACCATGCTTCAACTTGAAAGATTTGGAACTATGTCATTGCATTAATTTAGATTTCATCAAGATCCATAACGTCAATCTTGTCTCTTTTAAATATATAGGATGGAAATCAAATTCGCTTCTCGAGAATGTGACTTCAGTTCTTACTGTTGATTTCAAGATGACTCAAGCAGTGATATGTGAACTTGTTCATACGTTTACAACCTATTTCACTCGACTGAGGACGCTTTCACTTGAATTTTGTCATATGGGGATGGTAAGCAATTATATATTAATGTATTCCATAGAGCTAGAATATATAAAGAAAGCTTGATTTTACTCTCGTAATTTTTAATTTGTTTGATTATTCCAGGATCTCAAAGTGCTTGTGTTGAAACTCTCAGGCATGGAAGATGTTTCCCTACTTGGTATTACTCCACTAATAGAAGCATCTCCATATTTACAAAAACTGCATATTGAGGTAGCTTAACTGTTCCAGTTTTATTAAAGCATTTCTTTGTAGTACTACTAAGTCACTATTTGGGTCTTCCCCTGTAATTAGACTATGTATTTTATTTGTGAAATTATATGGATTTGCTCCCATATTTACCAATGCTTGGAATTCTTGTGGGAAGTTAGATTTATATGCTTCCCATAAGGCTTTTGCAGATTTTCCTAGAAAGGTTTCCATGTATTTATACATTGTTTCTGCGTCTGCATCTTGGTATGTTTTTATATAGTGTTCGACTACTATTCCTTTCCATAAATCTATTACCGCAAAAGGTTTCCATGTATTTATACATTGTTTCTGTGTCTGCATCTTGGTATGTTTTTATATAGTCTGCGACTACTATTCCTTTCCATAAGTCTATTACCGCATTCCACATTTGCGGATCATGTGCCGCTATGTTTAATATTTTTCCTTTACTTCCCCCTTCTAGTAACCTAATAGGTTCTTCTATAGGCAACGTATGAGTTTATTCTTTATGTTATTTTTCATAAATACTTTTTTTGTTTTTAATATATATGACATATTAAAATAACATCGGTTCAAATAAACTAAATCCAAACTAATAATTACTAAATATTAGGAGTTTAGTACTGATAAGTTTCCTATTTATTCTCATATTAAGAAATTGTTTTTTCCTTGTTATATTAACCAACGCCAATTTTTGTATTTAATACTCATATTTTTATCCTTTTCTTCCGTATTGTTTTAACATATGCCAATTATAATGACTATTAACCTTCACTAAAAAAAAACCATGTTCTTCTTTCCTTTTATATTATGTCCAATTTTATATTTTTTACTTAAAAATAATCAAATACTAATTTTTAAAAAAAAAATAAATGACAATTTTTTATGCCTTTAAAGCAATATAAATATAGATTATAAATTCCTTTTTTTTAAACAATCACATGTATGTATGTATGGAATAGGAAATTGTGTTTGCAATTGGTATATGTAAATTAAACTCAATTACAATTATGTTAGGAAAAGATGTTTTCATGTAAATTAAACTCAATTGCAATTATGTTAGGAAAAGATGTTTTCCTTGGCTTCGTACTAGTTATATTTTACTTACCCTTTGTTTTTCCTTTTCAGCTTGAGTGGGCTAAAACGATGATCTCCAAAGAAAAGGTTATACAGAAAAAGTGTCCCCATCAACATCTCAAAGAAGTCAAATATAGTGGTTACCTTGGTGGTTTTGCTGACAAGGTACTTACAACTTACCTTACTAGAAATAGTGTCGCTCTTGACACATTAACTATTGATCCTTACGAATATGATGCTCAAGAAGCAAGAGTTCGGGCTCGACGACATCTACAAGGAAAAATTCCCAAACGAGTCAAGCTAGTGATCCTTTAGGGGGTTGTTGAGTTGTTGATTAGAGTTGTAAATATTAGTAATATAGGGATTTAAAAAAAAAATGGATATAGGGATTAGTTTTGAAGAAATCAATATGTTATTTTATTCAGATATTAGTTCTGCATAGGTCAATTATTTATTTATTAATTATTGGGATTGGTTCCACGGGGCGTGGATAGACCTACAGGGCGTAAGTCCCATCCGTAGGTCTTAAGTTTTTGACAACTTTTGTAACACTCCGGAAATGCGTGGACTTAACTAGAGCTAAAATGAATGGGGTAAGAGTCTAGAGAGAGGGCAAGGACCTAGATCACCTAAGAAAAATGGAGGAAAACGATTTTTACTTTGGTCCATTCGGCGATGGGCAGTAGCATCGCCCAAGTGCCTTGGCGATTAGCCAAATGAACTCTCCTCGCCTAGTGGGCAGCCCCCCCTAGACCTAGCTATTGTAATTTTAGGCGAGCTAGGTCGGGGCTCGCCAACCCACTTGGCGCATCGCCCAAGGGCCCCCTCCATCACCTAAGTGAGCTTCCCTTTTAGGGAGCCTACTAGAAACTTAGGTGAGCCAAGGGTCCATTAGGCATGTCGCCTAGTACCCTTGGCGAGCCAAGAGGGTCCATTAGGCGATCCAAGTCGTGAAGGAGGAAAAAAAATTAAGTTGAAACTTAAAGGGTCCCTAGTTTTATTCCAAAATTAAAACCACTTTATTCTACTCTTTTCCCAATATGTATATAACCTTTTTAGACTTGAAATTCCTCCAATTTAAGTCACTTTTAAAAGAATTAAAAGAAGACCCATCTCCTCTCCAATATTTCTCTCACTAGAAATCCTCCATTGAATAAGAACAAGAACTTGAAGATTAGGGCTCAAGAACTCACCTTCTCAACTCCAATTCAAGAGGAAATCTTTAATCAAGGTATGAGGGTCTTGATTCATGGAAATCTTTCTTCCATGAAGCCCTTCCACTCTCATTTTCAAATTGGTAGATTCGTTAAAAACCTAGGGTTTTCAATCTAGTCATGAGTTCTTCCTACAAATGATTTCAATGAGTTAATTGTCTCATATTATGAGTGAATTATTGTTAAATGGTGATTTTTATAGGTCCCCCATGAACCCATGAATTTCTCCATGACCCAATTTCATGAATTGTGATGGGTGTATTGATGCAAGATGAATACTATGAATTGTGTCTATGGTAATTTAGTTATTGAAATCTTGTTTTATCCATGCCTAATGTAGTATTTTTAGGTGTGATTGTGAGACATGATTCATGACCCTTGAAGGGTAAATTATGAAGGTTTGTACATATGATGAAAGTTGTGTATGAACTTATGATTCACTTAGAAAGTGAAGATCCTATGATTATTGTGTAAATTGTGGTATTGTTGAAAGATCATTCTCCCCTTACCCTTACACATTACTATGTATGAATTGTCTAGGATGATGATAATGTTGTTGTGTTGATTGAAAGGCTGTTCTCATGAAACACTATGAACATGATGTGAAAGGTTTACTCACATGTTAATGATTATTCTAAGGTTGAAAGTCCATTCTCACCTAATTGAATCTATGAGCTATTTTATGAGTTGTATTGAATGAAGGGCAAGTTATTCCTTCACACATGTAAATGCAATTCAAGACTAATTATGTATAATTTGGGAAATAATGCTTAGCACCGAGTGGATATAGAAAATGAGGTAGAGGCCCTCCCGTCAATACAATAGGCTGGGTCATCTAAATTATTCTCATGAAATGGAAGCTCCTCCGCCAATACAATAGGTCGGGTTTCTAGAAGCAATCTCCATATCCCATAACTATGTACCCACATAGGTCTTTAGCTAGTGGATCCACCTAAAAGCTAATACATTTAGTTCTACCTTAGGCAAGTAGGACACCTTCTTTCGGTGTGGGTTTACACGACACCGGATTCCATGTAGCTCATATGGTCTATGTCCGTTTTGGCTATTTTCCCTACATGACAAGATAATGAATATGACACGAACTATATTTATGACTTCTGGATGAGCTTTACTTAGTAGGAGTAGGGGTATGAGACTTCACTTTTACATTGCACAAGTAGACTTAGAAAGGTGTTATGGGATGGTTTCTTATGCTATGATAAGATATGAATGTATGCATGTATCTTGAATGGATTGTTGTTATGGATGACCTTCCTTATGTTCAAGTTCATGTACATGACTATTTCCTTGTCTATGACTATTGACTATGAAGAGGTCTATGTATGTTATGTATGACTAGGGTGGCCGCAAAGAATACTTAGTGTGGTTGGTATTATGGGATGCCAATCATACATTTCACAAGTACAACTTAAGGTTACCAAAAGGATGGTTCTATTATGTTACAATGTTCTTACATGATAAATGTGCTAATAACTTGTGTTTTACATTGAAATTGCATGGTGATTCTCAAACTTTGCAAATGCATACTTTTCAACCAAAATGTCCTTTTTATCATATTTCAAGGATTTTTATGCATGCTTCCATACTTAGTACATATTTGTGCTAACCCCTACTTCTTCTACATTTTTGATAAGTGTAGGTTCCGGCTAGGTGAAGTTTACTTCCTTTCTTGACAAAGGCTTGGATTGCTTATCTCCAAGATTTGTGGTGAGTCCTCATGGTTCGAGGACAAGATGCCATTCACTTCTAGTTGTTTTTCTTATAGACTACTTTTAAGACTTTTGATTGTAAAGGGTTGTGACCCTATTGATATTCTATTGTAGTATATGGTTAATGAGACAATGTTTAGACTGCGCTTTTGGTTTTATGAAAAAGACTTCGATTGTAAAGTTTTAAATTTTGTTTCATTTTTATTTCCTATGTTTATGTATGCTAAGGGCTTTTATGAGACCCCTTCGGGATCGAGTACGTCGTGTTGCATCTAGGGGGTACCCCTGGGTCGTGACAACTTTTTGGTTCTTGGGCAACTTTGGGGGTTAAACTTTAGGGTCCTCCTCAAGGACCCTTGGTTGGTCCTTAGGGAGTCGTACCTTTAACCCCTAAACCCCTCAACCTAAGCTCGAGAACTTATTTTACACATAAAACTCCACATCAAACTCAACAACACACTCGTAAGGCTTTAGTTTCACCTACTAGTTTTCCAAGGTGTTACAAAAATGTTTAGGCTTAGTGGGGTAAGGAAAAGACCAAAATACCCCTCCTTAAAACCAATGAATTGCCTTAACTAGATAGGCTGCACTCAGATGGGCATAATTCCATTATCCGAACTCGAAATTTAGCAAACTTAGAGACATTGGAAAGAGGACTCAAAGACCTTCGATTTGATACTTCATGAGACACCTAACTCCTTATCTGCTAAAAGTTATGGTCATTTGAAGTTGACCCAAAACTAAAAGTTGAAATTTAACTTGTACGAACCTCTAGTTGGCTTTTCGAAGTACGAGATGTTACAATATTCCCCCCTTGGGAACATTAGTCCTCGAATGAGATCACACTAAGCCACTAGGGAAAAAAAGGAGTAATCTAACATCCCCAACTCAAGTATACAACATGCAATTTACGTAACTCAACATATTAACTTAAAGAGTACTTTATAAAGGATTAATACCTTGGTTTGGAATTTCTCCGAAAGGGAAGAGATGTAGGTATCTCTTCTTCATATCCTCCTTAGCCTCCCAAGTCATTTCCTCTACAAACTAATTTCTCTATAAGACCTTGAATGAAAAAACCTCATTGGTTCTTAGCTTGCGAACCTGACGATTAAGAATCTAAATAGGAACCATCTCATAAGATAAGTTGTCCCGAATATTAATATTCTTAGTAGGAACAATGAGTGAATGACTGCCCATACACTTATTCAACATAGAAATGTGAAACAACAGATGGACTGCTGCTAACTCTGATGGTACCTCCAATTCATAAGCTACATTGCCAACTCTCTTGGATATCTGATAAGGACCAATATACCGGGAACTAAGTTTCTCCCATAAAGAGCCTCATAAGGGGCCATTTGAATACTGGAGTGATAACTATTATTGTATGCAAACTCTATGAGAGGTAAGTGATCATACCAATTACCTTTGAAATCGATCACACATGCTCTCAACATATCCTCTAAAGTCTGAATTGTGTGCTTTGCTTGGCCATCCATCTAAGGATGAAAAACAGTACTAAGATTTACCTTTGAACCCAAACCTTTCTGAAAAGACTTCCAGTATTGAGCAGTGAATTGTGCACCTCTATCTGAAATGATAGACATAGGAACTCCATGAAGTTAGACTATCTTTTGAATATATAATTTGGCATAATCTTCTACTGAGTATGTAGTCTTTACTGGCAAGAAATGGGTTGATTTAGTCATCTGATCTACAATCACCCAAATCGAATCATATTGTATGCGAGACCGCAACAAACCAGTAATGAAATTCATATTGATCATCTCCCACTTCCATTCTGGAATATCTATATTCTGAGTCACACCACTGGGCCTTTAGTGCTCTACCTTTACTTGTTGGAGATTTGGGCACTTGACAACGAAATTTGTAATACACCTCTTCATACTACTCTACTAATAGACTTCTATCAAGTCAAGGTACATCTTTGTAGAACCGGGATGGATTGATTATCTGGAACTATGAACTTCTTCCATGATCTTCTCTTGGAGTCCATCCACCCTTGGTACACACAACCTATCTTGATACTCAACACATCATCTCCCCCTTGTTCAAAATCCATCACATTTTGCTTATGAACATTCACCTTTAATTCAAGAAAAATGGAGTCTTGGTCTTGTTTCTCCTTCACCTCAAACACTAGTGATGATTCAGCCCCATTCATCACCACAACTCCACCTTCGTTGGAATCTAACAACCAAACTCCCAATCGTACAAGTTTCTTCACCTCTTTCGCCAATTCTTTCTTGCCCTCATCAACATGGGTAGTACTTCCCATAGACAACCTACTCAAAGCATCAACAACAACATTAGCCTTACCTGGGAGATAAATGATACTCATGTCGTAATCTTTGTATAACTCCAACCACCTCATCTGCCTGAGATTAAGCTCTTTCTGACTGAATACATACTGAAGACTCTTGTGATCGGTGAACACATCTACATGAACACCATAAAGATAGTGACGTCATATTTTCAAAGAAAATATTACCGCCGCCAACTCGAGATCATGAGTTGCGTAATTTCTCTTGTGAATTTTAAGTTGTATGGAGGCACATGCTATAACCTTACCATTCTACATCAACACACAACAAAGTCCAACTCTTGACGCATCACAATACACAACAAAGAGTTGTGTACCCTCCGGTAAGGTCAACACTAGGGCAGTAGTTAACCAGGTTTTCAATTCCTGAAAGTTTTTCTCACAAGCTTCAAACGATTGAAACTTTACAGTCTTCTGAGTCAACTTTGTCAATGGGGCTGAAATAGATGAAAACCCCTCGACGAACCTTCTATAGTAACCAACCAATCCCAAGAAACTCTTTATATCAGTTGGAGATGTTGGTTTGGGCCAGTTTTGCACTGCTTCAATCTTCTGAGTATTAACTCAAATCCCTTCACCATATAAAATGTGGCCTAAGAACGCCACAGACTCAAGACAAAACTCGTACTTAGAAAATTTAGCATACAACTCTCTATCTTTGAGAGTTTAGAGGACTATTCTGAGATGACTAACATGATCCTCCTCATTCCCCGAATAATTCAATATGTCATCAATGAATACAATCACAAACATTTCGAGATATGGCTTAAACACTCTGTTCAGAAGATCCATGAACGTTGTAGTATTATTAGTCAAGCCAAAAGACATAACAAGAAACTCTTAATGACCATAACGAGTCCTGAATGCTGTGTTCGGGATGTCACTTTCCCTTACTCTCAGCTGATGATAGCCAGATCTAAGGTCTATCTTAGAAAATCAAGTGGCACCCTGAAGTTGGTAAAAAAGGTCATCAATTCTCGAAAGAGGATAATTATTCTTTATGGTGACCTTGTTTAACTAGCGGTAATCAATACACATTCTAATAAAACCATCTTTCTTTCTCACAAATAAGATCAAAGCTCCCCAAGGTGAGACACTAGGTCGAGTGAAACCCTTATCAATAAGATCTTTCAACTCTTTTAATTCAGTTGGAGCCATCCTATATGGCAGAATAGAAATAGGTCAAGTATTAGGAAAAATGTCTATGTCGAAGTTTATTTCTCTCTCAGGAGGGAATTCGGGAAGATCATATGAAAAGACCTCTAGAAACTCACTCACAACTGGAACTAACTGAATAAGCGGTGTCTCAACACTAGAGTCATTAACTCAGACTAAGTGATAGATGCACCCCATTGGAAACTAACTTTATGGCCTTAAGGTATTAAATGAAACGACCCTTAGGCACTGTTGAACTACTCCTCCACTCTAAGACAGGCTCATTAGGAAATTGAAACTTGACTAGTCAAGTTCTACAATCGATTGAGGCATAACAAGCATGAAGCCAGTCCATACCTAGAATAACATCAAAGTCCACCATGTCTAACTCGACTAAGTCAGCCATGGTGTCCTTGTGATTGACAGAGATGGTACAATTACGATAAACTCTCTTGGCTAGAATAGACTCACCAATAGGTGTGGAAATACTAAAGGGCTCAAGAAGCCGTTCAGGAAGAATATCGAACATCATAGAAATATACGGAATCACAAAATATAGACTCGCACCTAGATCAAGTAATGTGTATACATGAATAGTAAAGACTTTGATCATACAAGTGACCACATCTGGTGAATTCCCCTGATCTTGGCAGCTGGTGATAGCATACAAACGGTTTGCACCTCCGTCTGTCCCTAAAGTAGCTCATCTTAGATCCATTCTATCTACTGGAGCAGTTGAAGAAGATTGGGCTATATTGCCCTCATTACCATTACCCTGCTTATTCTTAGGGCACTCTCTCATGAAGTGGCCTGTCTGACCACACTTGAAGCAGCCATCGAGACACGCTCATGAGTGGTTTCTACCACACTTAGCACATATAGGAGTCCAATTATCCCCTTGTGCTACATTACCCTAAGACTGAGTAGGTCTAGCCCTGGAGTTCTGGGAGTTTTGGTTCCTGAAATCACCTCTGTTCTTTGGTACAGGTGCACTAGCTGATAATGGAGCAGGTCCAGTTACCCTTTGCTGAAAAGATGACCGGTTCACATTTCCGATCTTCTGTTGTCCGGACTCATGACATGTTGTCCTAGCCTTCTTACTGCGAAACTCTTCCCTATCTTTCAACTTATCTTCCTCAACCTGTTGTACATGGATCATAAACCTGACTATGTCCATGTCTTCTATCAACGTAGGTGTCTTACCCTCGTTACTTGACAAGCGAGACAACCCAGACACAAACAGACTCATCCTACTTCTCATATCCGCCACCATCTTCGGGGCATAACGGGATAGTTGAGTGAACTTGAGACTGTACTCATGCACACTCATGGATTCCTGTTTGAGATTCAAAAATTCTCTTAATACCTTCGCTTCCCTCAGTTCGCAGGGAAAAAATGCCTCAAGAAGACACTTTTAAACACCACCCAACTCAAAAGTGGTTCTCCTTCAACCTTATTCTTCTTTCACAGATCGTACCAAATCCTAGCAACACCCTTGAGCTGGTATGCAGCTAACTCCACACGCTCAGTATCAACAATGTGCATTACCTCAAATACCTTCTGCAGTTTTGTCCACAAAGTTCTCCGGATCTTCAGTGACACTGGACCTGTGAATTCTGGAGGATTCATCCTAAAAAACTCATGGATCCTGGATGTATCAGCCACATCCTGACGGACCACTCTTTGTTGACCAACTTGATTGGCCACAAACTCAACAACAGGATAGCTTCCCGGAACTCAGCATTTGTGACCTCTCCTTGAGGAGTTGCACTTCAGGTGCATTGGGTACCCCATGATCTTGAGGTTCAACATTTCTCCTTGTAGGACGACCTCAGACAGCTTTTCATGGAGGCCTGCTATGAAAGATACGCGCAAGCACGAATTAGAAAGACTTTTATAGAATTGAAATATATCGCACGAAAGAGTGTAATAAAGAAGTGAATTGTGTCTTAAATGTTGTAGCATCCTAATTATAGATGTGGCACACTTCACACCAATAACAATGACTCTACAAATACGACTTCATAGACACCGTAGGACTCTTGAACTTTGTACTCTGATACCAAGTTTGTCACGCCCAGAGCCTATACCCTGGATGTGGCCGGCACTCAAGAGCCATTGTTGGTCCCTAAGCGAACCCTTGGCCTAGCTCAAAACTCAGCAGAAGACTTACTCAGCAACATAGGAACTTAAATGCAAATATTAACTCATAAGATCTAATTAATAAAGTAGTTTAACTCAAAATGAAATACTCAAATAAACATAGGTGTTCAACTCAAGTCTTTTAAACATCAATAAGGGAAAACGGGAAAAAAACTCCTCGACCACTACTGTCTATGAAGCCTCTAAATAATACGATGGATATTGGGACAAGACCACCGATAACCTAGCTAGCAAGAACAAAGCCATAATGTGAAGCCCTCCAAAATGCGAAGAGGCTAACCAAAGCTAACTGGAATGCAATGCGATCAACGAAGCGTCTGTTGATGACCTTGAACACCTGTATCTCTATCATAAAATGATGCAGGTCGAATGACGTCAGTACATTGAATGTACGAGCATGTAAGGGAAAACTGAAACATATGAATATATAGCTGAACTAATAAAATGTGAAGACATACTCATCTTGACTCGACTCAACTCAACTCAACTAAACTCTACTCAATATGAAATCAATGGTAATAACATGCAATGTATAAAGCTTTTAAAACGGTAAATATCAACTCAAGTTATATAAAAATACAATAAATAAATCTTTACTCTTATTTGGGAGATTCTTTAACCGACAACCATCACTATGTGATACGTGATGATATAGTATCTCGCCCACACTGCCAAAACTATCCTATACCTTGCTAGGGTATAAAACACCTCAACTAAGTGGATCTTCTAAGCTCTACCCGAAGGCACTAAGGACTCATCTAAGAAGTATGATCCTTTATCCATGTTGGCATACATGGTTTATGAGGATTTTGAGTTGTTTGAACTCATTCCCATATCAGTGCTCAATACTACTCCCAATAATATATATAACTCATGCTCAAATGTTTTAAAACATATCTCTTCCTCAATTTGAGATAATTACTCAAAAGATCCTCTTAAAAGACGTAATACTCTGAAACTCCTCTTAACTTGTATATTCATTTAGAAATCAGTGTTTCTCTCTTTTAAATGTAAAAGTATTACATAATCGGGAATATTTAGTTCCCCTAAAATCATTTTAAAACATGAAAGACAAATCTCCTCATTCTCATACTCATTTACTCAAGTCTTAAAACAAGTTATAGATAGTTGCAAAAGACTTCTCAATAGGACTTTCTTGATCTTTCCTCTTAACTTTACCTTGATTGGAAATGTGAATTTAAGAGTTATGATTAGGATATTGGATCTCTCAATGATTAATGAAGGCTTAGATAGTTAGTAATAAGAAGAGAGAAAAGGTTCAATGTGAAAGAGCACTAGCGTGACGCGGAGGAGGGATTTAATTTTTGGTCAAGAAAAGATTTTTGAGAAAGAGGACTTCGTATCCTCTCCCTGACGCAGAGAGGTGATCATCTGAAGGTGGAAATTTTAAAACGTCTCTATGATGCGGTCCTGGGCTCGATTATTTAGCCGATCTTTTCCTCCTCTCCCAAACTCGATTCAACTCATACCCAAAGCAATTTCATTGTCCAAATTCATGAAATTTCACAAACCCAGAACAATTTCAATGAAATCCATATAAAAATGTATCAAGAGACTCAACTCATTCGCAAAATCCTCGCCTCAAGAACTCAAAAACCTCCATTTTTAGCCAAAATTCAAGAACTTCTCAAGAACTCAATAAATCAACTTCAAAAATGAATTCATGGCTAAAAGTTTACATGATTGGCGTGAAGGAGAATAAACCCAACACTATGAAATCGTACATACCTCGAAAGTACTAAGTTCTTGGTGATTTCCCCAAATTTCTTGATGAACTCTTGAAACCTTCTCTTCCTCTTGAACTTTGCCCTAACTTTCTAAACGCTTAAGAATGAATGAAAAACTTATCTCAATCAGTTTAGACCCCTATTTTGGTGATAAAAACGCTTAGGCTTAGTGGGGGTAAGGAAACTACCAAAATACCCCTCTTTAAAATGGATGAATTGCCTTAACTAGACAGGTTGCACTCAAACGGGCATAACTCCTACATCCAAACTTGGAATTTAACAAACTCGGTAATGTTGGAAAGAGGATTCAAAGACCTTCTATTTGATACCTGATGGACCACCTAACTCCTTATGTGCTAAAAGTTATGATTGTTTGAAGTTGACCCATAACTAAAAACTGAAGTTTAACTTGTACCCCATTTCCAATTATGTTTCCTACTCTAGGTTATCCCCTTCGTACAGACTCTCTCTAGATGTTTATTTTGCTATTTCTGAACCCCATACATACTTACAGACCGTCCAAGATCCTCTTTGGGTAGTTTCTATGAAGGTTGAGATTACAACTCTTGAAGATAATGGTACTTGGTCTACTGTTCCTCTTCCTCCTGATAAGGTTCCTATTGGTTGCAAATGGGTGTTTAATATCAAATACAAGGCTTCAGTTAAGGTTGAAAGATATAAGGTCAGGCTAGTGGCTAAGGGTTACCGTCAACAAAAAGTTATAGACTTCACTAAGACTTTCTCTCCAGTTTCAAAGATGGTACTGTCAGTTCTATAGTAGCCTTAGTTGCTTCTTGTGGGTGGTTTATATATCAGATGAATGTTCATAATGCCTTTCTTTAGGGTGATCTAGGAGGTTTATATGCAGATTTCTGAGGGTTTGCAAACATCACAAGTCCTTATATGGCCTAAAGCAAACACCAAGACAATGGAACATAAAACTTACTGAAGCACTGATTGATATGAGATTCCTATAATCTCATTATGATTATTCATTGTTTACAAAGAGAATACAGAAATAACTTCTTGTTATTCTTGTATATGTGGATGAACTTCTGATCACTGGAAGTAGTCTAAAAATCATACAACAAATCAGAGAGGATCCATAGCACAAGTTCAAAATGGAAGATGATCTTGGAGAGTTAAAATATTTTATTGGAAATGAGTTTTCAAGAACTGCTGATGGTATTTTTATGAACCAAAGGAATTATGCACTTGGACTTGTGTCTGAGCTAGGACTAGCAGGATGTAAACCTACATCTACTCTCTTAGAGTTCAATCACAAGTTGACATCTATTGTGTTTGATGAACGCACGGGTAGAGAAGACAATACAGAAGACATGCCTCTTGATGATCATAGACAATGCCAAAGACTCATAGGTAGGCTGTTGTATTTGACCATGACTAGGTCTGACATAACTTTTGTAGTTCAGGTGCTTAGTCAATACATTCACTCACCAAAACTATCCCACATGGAAGCAACACTCAGAGTGGTTAGATAAATAAAAGGAATAACTAGTAAGATATTTTGTTTTCCAAAAAATGTAAATTCAATTCAATTTTGATTTCTCAATATAAATTTTTTATTTTAGATTTTAACGGAATGTTAACTTTAGTCGCTATCAATATGGAATGAATATTAATTTATATAAAAAACATACATAATGCAATTATTCATTATCAAACAAAATGTTCATTACCTTGGATACAATTTTTTCCTTTAGTCTCTATCATTTTATTTGCAAACCAAACATTATGATACTTTTCATTATTTGATGTAGCTAAGATTTTTTGTTCTTTTAAAATTAGATTTTATCTATTTCTTTTGCACGTGAGAAAATTTATTTAATAAAGCATGACTCAATTGCTATTTAGTGTAATTTTAACTTTAGACACTATCATTTTATATATAAAAATATAATTTATGTAGAAAACACGTATAATTTAGTTATATTCATTACCAAATGTAAATAGTAAGATATTTTGTTTTCCAAAAAATGTAACTTCAATTCGATTTTGATGTCTCAGTGTTAACTTTTTTTTTAGATTTCAACGAAAATTTAACTTTAGTCGCTATCAATATGGAATGAGTATAAATTTATATAAAAAACATACACAATGCAATTATTCATTACCAAACAAAATGTTCATTACCTATGATACAATTTTTTCTTTAGTCTCTATCATTTTATTTGCAACCACACATTATGATACTTTTCATTATTTAATGTAGCTAAGATTTTTCATTCTTTTAAACTTGGATTTTGTCTAATTCTTTTGCACGTGCGAAAAATTATTTAATAAAGCATGACTCAATGCCTATTTAGTGTAATTTTAACCTTAGACACTATCATTTTATATATAAAAAAATAATTTATGTAGAAAACACGTATAATTTAGTTATATTCATTACCAAATGTAAATAGTAAGATATTTTGTTTTCCAAAAAATGTAACTTCAATTCGATTTTGATATCTCTGTGTAACTTATTTTAAAAGAAAAATTAATACCTATTTAGTACAACTCAAATTTATTCTCTATATTTTTAGATCAATAATAGTTTATATGAAAATACACATCAAGATAAAATTCGTTATCAATTATAAGGTAAAATATATTCTTCTTCTAAAAATTGATATTTTTTGTTTCATTTTCAAGTGTGTCCATAAAAATTTTAGAAAAAACTTGCTTGCTATTGATTTAATGAAGCTTTATATTTAACTCTTATCAATATGGAAACTCAGAATAACAATTATAAAAAAAAAAATGACATCATGCAATTATACATTATCAAACAAAATGCTCAGTATCTATCAAGTACAATTATTTATTTAAGCTCTATTATTTTAGGATCAATAATCATTTGTATGAAAATCATACATTATAATATTGTTCATTATCAGTTTCATAATGTATGATTTTCATACAAATATTAAATGCCTTTATGAAAAATATTATTTTAAAAAATGCCTCAATACATATATAGCACAAAACAAATTATAGTCGCTTTCATTTGGAGATCAATAGTAATTTATGTAAAAGATACACATCAGAAATCTTTTGTAACCAAATGTAAGTAAACTTCATTCTTCTACTGAATATTATATTTTTATTTGATTTTGACGTATGTGTTCAAAAGTTATTTGAATATAATAATTTGAAATCTATTTTTTGAAAATTTAATTTTAATCGCTATCAATATGGGATGAATATTACTGTATCAGAAAAACACACAACATTCAATTATTTATTATCAAACAAAATGCTCAGTATCTGTACAACACAATTTTTTCTTTAGTCTCTATCATTTTGGGGTCAATAATAATTTGTGTGGAAACCACACATTATGATATTTTTCATTATCAAAATGTAATTATGATTTTTTTTTTTAATTTTAAATTAGAGTTTTGTCTAATTTATTTGTACGTGAGATAACTTAATTATTTAATGAAGCATAACTCAATTTTTATTTAGTGTAACTTTAACTTTAGACACTATCATTTTGTAAAAAATAATATTTTATATAAAACACACATTATGCAGCTATATTCATCAAATGTAACTAGTAAGATATTTTCTTTTTCAGAAAATCGTTAGTACAACTCTTTATTTAATATCTATCATTTTAGGATCAATAATAATTTGTGTGAAAAACACACATTATGATATTGTTCATTACTCCCTCTATTTCACATTAACTAAATTTGTGAGGCAATGCACACTTATTAAGAAAAGCATTGAAGGACATAATTTATAGTACCATACTTTCCGCTATTGTTTTTTGTGAAATTATAAATATAACTTTGTATATAGTGCAATTTATCTCCTAAAAAGTATCAAACTTCATTAAAGGAAAAGGGCAAATATGAAAAAAAATTTAAACATCCATCTTGAACTTTGCAAAACTCAATTATTCTAAACAATGAAAAAAAGGCTAAAAATTCACTTAATATGAAATATAGAAAGTATCAAATTTAATAAATTATAATTTTGCTTATTTTTAATGCACGTGAAAGTTGTATTTAGGTAACAATGACTCAATTCCTATCTAGGATGACTCTAATTTGAGATATTACTATTTTTAGAAAAATAATTATTTATATTGGAAACACACATCATGTAGTTAATTCATTATCCAATTTATTTAGTAAGATATCTTTCTTCTTCTGTAAATGATACTTTTATTTAATTTAAATGCCATCATGAATTTTATTTTATTTTTGAAAAAAGAGCTCAATACCTATATAGTACAATTCAAATTTTAGACGCTTTCATTTGAAGATCAATAATAATTTATGTGAAAGATACACATCAAGAAAGTTTTCGTCACCAATTGTAAGTAACATTTATTCTTCTTCTGAATATTATATTTTTATTTTATTTTGAAGTATGTGTTCAAAAATTATTAGGATAAAATAATTTAAAATCTATTTTGTGAAATTCTAATTTTAGTCGCTATCAATGTGGTATAAACAATAGTTTATAAGAAAAACACACACATCATGCAATCATTCATTACCAAACAAAAAGTGTTCAGTACCTATATAATACAACTTTTTCTTTAGTCTCTGTCATTTTTTGGGTCAATATTAATTTATTTGGAAACAACACATTATGATTTATTTTTTTATTATCAAATGTAGTTATGAGTTTTTATTCTTTTATGATTGAACTTTTGTCTAATTTTTTTCATGTGAAAAAACGTATTTAATAATGCATGACTCAATTCCTATTTAATGTAACTTTAACTTTAGACACTATCATGTTGTAAAATTGTAACGACTTGTACCAATCGTTATGATTAGGTCAATAGTGAAAGAGTTTGGACAAAAGAAATTCGGATTGTGACGTAAAATTTTTAGGGTAGACCAACCTCAGACATAATCTAGACCAGGCACGATCTAGGGCCATCAGGAAATGGGTGGGATCAAAATTTCTTGGTTTGGTTGTTATTTTCTTGTAGTCAAGACATCAAGGAAATCGTAGGGCTTCACGAATTGAATTCGGGCGAGGAGAACTCTCAGAATCGAATTTGGTGTGAAAGGGATAGTTCGAGACGTCAAGGGAAGGAGGTATGTTATGAAAAATGAGATTTTCAGGGATTTTTGAGTCTATGAAATTCACATATTTTGCTATAGCGGAGTGTGTAGACCACTATAGCGGGGTAAGTTTCGCTATAACGAGGTCGATGTAGCGGGCGCCGGGCTAGACAGTTATAGCGGGGAGAAACAAGATTTTATGCAAAATAACCCCAAACCCTCCTATTTTCTACACTTTTGACTTGGGAAGGGTGATTTAGGATCGTTTGCACTCAATTTCCCACGAAATTCATCAATAATGGTAAGATTATTACTCGTCAACCTTGTTAATTGATTCTTAAGCTTTAGAAGCTAAGGTATTGCTCTTGGGGGAGGGTTTTGACATGATTCCATGGCGGGAAAAACCTTAAGTTGGAGAGGATGATCATGAATTGGTCTAGGTTTAGGATTTGGTTATAATCCGGTTATTAATAGGCCATTGTGGATTGATTGTTGTTTTTATTATTTGTTTTAGACCAAGAACAAGTAAGGGTACTTTGAGAAGGGAAAGCTCGGGCTCTTTAGAGTTTCCAAGAGGTTTTATTCGAGGTAGGAAATGGTTGTATATTTTTTGGTTTATGTATGTATGCATGTTGAGTGCGTTATACTATCATTGTGCAATGCATGTTAGGGAAAACATAGGGAGACATATGAAATGACATCATGTTGATAATTTCATGCATGAACTGGTTATGTGACTTGCGGTTTCATGTGTTATTATTCATGGTGTTTGTGATTGTGCATGATTGTCTGTCTTTGCTAGTTGGCTCGGTACCACACCTGCTATAAGATAGCCCTACGATTGGCTCGGATACCATGCTTGATATATACTACCGGTTGACTAGGGTACCACGCCTAGTACAGGGATATCCATACATGGTTGGCTTGGGTGCCACATTGATACACTAACTACAGATGGCTTCGGTTCCACGCCAGTACACTAATAGATTGAGTTTGGGTTCCATGAGAGGACCATGTATATGTTTTTGGTTCCATGAGAAGACCGAACATTGCATTTGTGATCATAGGACACGCATCTAGGTATTTGTTTTTTCATGATATGTGACTGGGAGTTTGTATGCATTGATAATTGCTTAGGTGTTGTTCTATGTTATTGTACTGTGGTAAGCCTTTTATTTTCATATCTTAGACTAGCCATGTGATCCTGCTAGTACACTGTGGTTCGTTTACTGATATTGCACATGTTCTTTCCTTATTGAGTACAATGAATCTTTCAGTGGCTGATCCAAGACCTTAGTTAAGGGATGTTTGACTTCGAATCCAAGGGTAAGCTATTCTTTCAGGCTGCAGTGGATTCCTTTGTTCTTTTTGTCCATCTTTCTGGACTAAGACATTCTTAGATTATTGTTCTTGTTTTTAAGCTTTGGGTGTAGCATTCCCTCTATTTTAGACATTAGTGTTTTGGTATCATGACTTTCAGTTCTTAAGGATTTATTTCTGCATAACTCTGTAATTATTGAGTTGAGTTTATGGGGACTCAATTCATTAATTTTGAATTATTTTGACTATTGAATGAGTTTATGGGGACTCAATTCTTTAATTTTGAATAATTTTAACTATTGATTAAGTTTATAGGGACTCAATACTTAGTTGTTTGAAAATAGTTTTCTTACTTTGTTTATGATGAACGTGGTTTAAATAAATAGTGTTTTTGGTTTAGTTGGGGTTAGTTGTCGATTCTCCCACCAGGTGATTTAGTGTGAGTGCAATTTATAACAGTCTAGGTCATGACAAACTTGGTATCAGAGCCAGGAGATCGTTGATCTTATCATACCAAAATGAGTCTAGTATAGTACTACACAATGTTATGGAGGCGTCTATACTTTTCTGCAAGAGGCTACAAGACTATGGAAATTCTCTCTTCTTACTTCCTTCGTGCTATAACTTGATTCCAATTGGTATATGACTATCCAAATGAATCTCATACAATGAACTTTTCTTAATTACTTGTGGTCTTACAAGTGTAGTTATGGTCATTGTGGTTGTGATTGTGTGATATCTGTGATTCTTCGATTGGATTGGATATCATATCTTGTACGAGATTTACATCGATTGGCTCGGGTACAATGTATGGTACAAATTCTATTATGATTGGCTTGGGTACTACGTGTGGTACATGATTGATTGTTCATTTGTGTGTTTGTTCCATGACTGAACCAGGTTTATCCATTGTGATGTATTTATCATATGTTGGTCCATTAGTGGCCGAATAGGTCTTTTAAACGCGGGAATGGTTCTTATGTAGATTAAGATTACATGTTGAACACCATTGTGATGTCTTAGGGATCTAAGGTATTCAGGGTTACTTGAAGGGTGTGTTGAATCATGTATGCATTGAATCCGGAGGATAAGTAAGAGTTTTGCAGGTGATCCACTAAATTTACTAAGGATCAAGGCCCAGTATTATTGCATTGGATTTTAAGAAACAATAGACTGATTAACAAAGATAGTTGATAGATTTGAATTCATAATTGGAATCAGTAAGATAATTCTAGTGTTTGGTATAATATGGGTAGGCCTCAGAGGCTTTCATGTGATAAGAGGGTTAGGTTGTGACAAAATTAGGGGTAGAATGATTCATAATGGTGGAATTGGCAGTGGAATGAGGAAGCAAGGCTTGTGATGGGGTGTATGGGTTCAGAGGTAGTATTACCTAATAGTAAGAACTATTGTTAAAAGACTCGGGTTGTGTAGCTTCAAGTTGTATGTTTCATATAATTATTTACATGATATTATGTGGTGGATTTGGGTTGAACGATGATGCCTATCAGTACGTGTTGTTTGTACTGATACTATTCTTGCTATGCCACTTGATATAGTCTGGTTACAGGATCAATGATGTTTCCTAGATGAAGACGATGGTGATCTCCGCCAACTTCCACCTTTCTCTTCTTTATGCTGGGAGTTGGGTCTTGTTTTAATATTTGTGTATTCTCGTAAAAGCGCTCTTGTATTATTTAGACTAGTTCTTAGGAAGGGTTCTATTGTACTTTGTAAAAGTTTTCTATTGTAATCAAGGTTGAGATTGTTTCTCTTATTTTATTAAGATGATATATAATGTTTCTGTCTACTTCTGCATTTCAGGTATTTAAATAGGATGGTAAGGGTCCACCTATCTAGGTGTTAGAGTAGGTGCCCACATAGTCTGGTAGTTGGGTCGTGACAAACACACATCATGCAGTTAATTTCATTATCAAATTTAGTCAATAAGAAAATTGTCATCTTCTGTAAATAATACTTTAATCTAATTTAAATGCCTTCATGAAAAATATTTTTGAAAAAAATGGTTCAATACCTATATAGTACAATTCAAATTTTAGTTGCTTTCTTTTGGAGATCAATAATTATTTATGTGAAAAATACACATCAAGATATTTTCCGTTACCAAATGCAAGTAAAATTTATTCTTCTTTTGAATATTACATTTTTATTTGATTCTGAAGTATGTTTTCAAAAGTTTTTAGGATAAATAACTTGAAATCTATTTAGTGAAATTCTAATTTCAGTCGCTATCAATATGGGATGGATATTAGTTTTATGAAAAACACACAAGTTGACACAACATGCAATTATTCATTATCAAACAAATGCTTAGTACCTATATATATAGTACAATTCTTTCTTTAGTCTCTATTATTTTTGGGTCAACAATAATTTATTTGTAAAACACACATAATGATATTATTCATTATTTTCAATTATTTCTTCAATTAAGAAAATAAAAGAGAATAAATAAGATTCTCTTAGCTCATTCGAAAGGATCTCATAATTTAATAAGAGAAAAAGGCAACATGCAATTATTCAGTATCAAACAAAATATGTTCAATACCTATCTAGTACAACTTAGTAGGTGAAGTGAGCCTATCCAAATCTCGAATTGACTAAAGATATTTTGGATTCATCATAATATCATTCTGGACATCAAGAATCCCAAGTATGCCACAAAATCAAGTTAAACTCACACTAAGGGTTTGTTTGGAAAGCCATTAGGTAATTGAAATTGTTGTAATCACTAGGGTAATAATTACCAGCACAGTAATTACATAACCTAGTAATTACATTGACCTGTTTGTTTGCCATGGTGTATGGACAAGTATATTGTTTGGTTGCACAAATGTAATAATAAGGTTATATTGAATTTTAAAAATAAAAATTAATTATTTAAAATTTTAAAAAATATATTAGGCAAATAAGGGAATTTATAAATGCTATTAAATTCAATATTGAATATATATTGTCTTTTAAAAATATATTAATTAATAAACATATGTTCTTAACTAACAATATAAACATAATTGATTTATATTTTTCAATTAAGTATATTTTAATTAAATTAATCATAAAAACTTAAAGTACAAAATTTCTATGAACATTATGAAATGCATGTTTGAAAAATAAAGATTAATAATATAAATATCATGTCATAAAATTATAAAACAATTGACAAAAAGATGATCTATCAAGTCTAACTTTTTTTTAAAAAAAATAGCTTGCAATGTAAAATATCGAGTCAATACTCCTAAACAAATGAAGTCGAAAATACAACATAAGTTGGCACAATTCAAGATAAAAAATTTAGGCTTAAGTCATACACGGCCCCTTAAAGTTGACCGCATATTTCATTTAGACACTCCAATTAAATCTTTTACCTAATGAACACTTTTACCTATATAAAAATTGTTCCTATTAGACACATTTTGATATAGCAAAAAAATGTAAAGAGTGTGTGATGCACTTGCCATGACATTGCAAAATAACTAATTAAAAGAAGCCATGTGTCTTTGGGCTCCAAAATAATTATAATTAAAAAAAAAAACTAAAATCCTAAACTATTATGTTGCCGCCTCCGACTCCGACCTGCCCACCTTCATCTTCTTCCCCTTTTTTAAACAAAACTTAAATCTTCTAAGTTTTTCTACTTTCTAAAAAAAATTTATTTTTGTTCTTAAGCTTAGATTCGATTCATGTTTGAGTTGATTTGGCAGAAAGAAAGAGGTGTGGTGGCAGTGTTTCCGATGAACAGGAGAAAGAAAGATATTGACGACAATAGATTTGGAGAAAATTGAGGTGGAGTCGATGGTGGGAGGTGGGTCAATGACTGATGAAAAAGGAGAAGAAGATGATGGCCTGAAAAAAAGGGAAAGAAAATGATGACCTGCAAAAAAAAGGGGAAGAAGATGATCGAAAAGAAAGAACGGAAAGGAGAAGTGTGGATATGGTGACGGCAGATCTGATTAAAAAACTAGGTGGGGGTGGAGAAGAAGAATGATTGCAACTCGAGAAAAAAGGGGAATGAATTTTAATGGTGGTGATTGACACTGGTGATTACGGTGGCGAGAAGGTGGTGGCAATGGTGATTGAGTCTAACAAGAAGAAGAGATGCTAAATTAATATTTAAAGAAAAGATAAATCTTTTTCTTTGTGCTAAATGATGCCTTTTACGCTCTTTTCGTGCGTGTATTACACACATGCTGCCATGTCAGCAAAATGAAATATGCGATATAGGTAATAGGTACAAATGTCTTACAATATAGGTGTTCAATAGGTATAAGGTTGAATTGAGGTGTCTAAGTGAAATATGCGGACAATTTTAAGGGACCGTAGATGACTTAAGCCAAAAATTTAACATAATACTCTTATGTCAAATTTCAACATAACATACATAAATATGATTTAAAAGAAAAAAAGAAAAATGTAAGTCCATAATTTTATTCAATAATGAATTCTACTTTAATTTAAAAATTAGAATACTAGTAAAATTATACTAATAATTTTTTTAGATAATACGAAAAATTGCATGGAATCACATGAAGTAAATGTTGAGAATGAGAAGGAAATGAAATATAAATAATATTAAATAAGAATAAAATATTTTTAGAAAACATTAAAATAATAAACATTAAAAAGAATTTAAAATAATAAACTTGAAAACACATTAAAATGAAAAAAAAAATAGAAATAGAAATAAAAGGAATAAATTAATAATTAACCAACTTGTACTTACACGATGTAATAACCAACAATTCACAACCTCCTCCTTTAAATTGGAGAGTGTAATTACCTCCTGCTAATTACATTCAATTACCTACTCACCAGGTAATTACATGGCCAACCAAACATGACAGACAGTGTAATTACACCAAATCCAATTATCAGGGTGGCCTTCCAAACATGCCGTAAGAAAATTTGGCATGCAACCTTCATCTTTCGACTTTGGAGTACGATCCTCGAATGCTTTCCATGATTCTTCTCACTTCGTGAGTATGCCAAGATATCATCGATGAACACAATCACAAATGAATCTAATTATAGGGTTGAAATATATTATTCATCAACTCCATATATAAATGCCACTAGAGCATTAAAGTATATTACAAGTACCAAGTTTAATGGTTGTCTTAGTGATATTCGAAGTCCTAATCTTCAACTGGTGATAGTCTGACCTCAATTCAATCTTTCAAAACACCAAAGCTCCGTGAAACTGGTCAAATAAATCACCCATATGTGCATTAGGATACTTATTCTTGCTAGTCATCTTGCCCAGTTGTTTATAATTAATCAATACAACTCTCGAGCAAGCGCGGAGCCACCTTATGGTCAGGGGTTCATAATTAGTTCATGTGTTTATTTCTTCAGATTTTGAACCCCCTTAGTGAAAGTCCAGATTCCGCCACTGCTCTCGAGTTCTGGGACTTCCCAAATCATCAGAAAATTTGCCACTTGTACATGACCTTATCTATTGTTGTTGTGTAGGTATCATCTGTTTCAATATCCAAACTATACTCTTGATATCTTGGTTGTAATCCCCAGGTGTTTAAGGTTGTTCTTCGTATTTATAACTTTTAGAATTTATTGTAACACCCACTGTACTAGAGGGTATCAGATTAAAATTTGCTAAAAATATATTTTTTATTTTTTCCTATAATGCCTTGAATATATATATATGAAAAATCCATTACTTAAAATATATTCATTTATGTATTTAAGTTATTTTATAGGAGTTTTTACAATTGTGTGAAATATTAAGTCTAGCTAAGTAGATAAAATATTATTGTATGAGGCAACATTTATTCAAAATATTTATCCATCCTAACTGAATTGGTTTATTATAACCGCCACAAACAGCCAGGGTCGTCTTAACCTCTAGGCCAAGTCATCGCTTGGGGCCCCATATATTTTAGGGGGCCCATTTAAAAAAAAACAATTACTTATATATGTTATTTTTAAAAAAAAATTATATGTACTATGAGTGTTATGAATTGAAGTTGCATATGAGATGAAAATAAACCTGAATTTCGTAAGAAACAATTTGATGAAAATATGGATAGCGAAATCACAAAGTCCTTGAAGAATCTTTTAGAGTTGATTGCTTTATATATGTAAAGTAGATCAAACTATTTTTTCACTTCAAAATAGATTTGAACCAATTGAAGCATATGAAAATATTTTTAATTTCTTATTTAGTGGTAAAATATTGAGATCACTAGATGTTGAGAATTTAAAAAATATTGTCTTAACCTTGAATTTTCTTTAACACGTAATAGTTATTCTGATATTGATGGTTTAGATTTATTTTTTGAATAAACATGTTAAGGAAAATACTACAAGTAGAAGATAATGACCTAATGAAAATACTCAATCAAATAAAAAGATTTGATTCTTTTCCAAATGCACATATTGCTTATAGAATAATGTTAACAGTTCATGTAACCGTTGCCTCAACCGAAATAAATTTTTTCGAAATTAAAATTGATTAAATCTTCTTTAAGATCAACAATGTCTTAAGAGAGATCGAATGATTTAGCTATATTATCATTTGAAAAGGAATTATTAAAACAAATTGATTATAAAACAGTACCTAATGACTTCTCATGTAAAATAGCTTGAAAAGTAGATTTTAAATGAAAGTATATATGATGAAAAAAACAAAATATTAGGGCCCCTCTCTTAAGTTTCGCTTTAGGCCCCCAATGTTGTTGAGTCGGCCCTGCAAACAGCCGTAAATTTTTTCGATGGCCGTTGTAAAGTTTTTATTAAGCAGCATTTGCTAAAACTGCCAGAAAAAACCCCGCTAAGTTTTTTTAAAAGTGATAATCATATTATTTTCTTGTCTATAATTTTTTATACTAATTTATGTGATAGAATTTGACTGAGCATGAAATTTAATAAATTAAAAAAAATTAAAATTTATAATTTAAATTTGTGTGGCTACAAATTATTTCATTAAATAAAATGAGTATTTTGAAGTAGTGTATGATTTTTTTTTTGTCTTTGTATTGTTTTTTACGGGATATCTAAAATTTAGTTGTGTTAAATGGGTTAATAAATGTCACGCCCCGAGCCTACACCCTGGACGTGGACGGCACTCGAGAACCATTGCTAGCCCAAACGAACCCTTGGCCTGACTTACTTACTCAGCGGAAGACTTTACTCAAGATAAATACTTTTAAAACAAGTAAACTGAATTGCTCAAAAAATAACTTAGAATGTAATAAATAACATTCACTGCCAAAGTGGCAACTCAAGTCTCAACTTAACTGAAAAGGAAAAGTAAACTAACTCTACCTATGAAGCCTCTAAAGAACTGAGATGGACGTCGGGACAAGACCCACGACATCCAAATGAATTAAAATACTGAAAACAATAAAAAGGATCCTCCGAAAACTGACTCTGAGTGCTCAATAGAATCAACAAGGCGCTGGATGATGATCCTGATTACCTGCATCTGCATCATAAGACGATGCAAGCCAACTGGCATCAGTACATTGAATGTACAAATATGAGAGTTGGAATGCTAAACATAACATAAGTTTGAAAGGAATCTGAAAGAAACACTTACCTTGGCTTTACTCAACTCCTGAATAACTTAACTCAATATAAAGCAATAAAACACATACAATATATAGAAAGCTTTTGAAACAGTAGAAAACAACTTAGTTCGTTAAAGAAAATGCAATAACAAACTCAACTTTACTCATATAATAAAGTAAAATAGTTTCTGTGGGAGTTTCTCTAACCGACAACCACCACTATGAGCCTAAGTGGTGATACATCGTCTTACCCACGCTGCCAGAACTGTCTTATACTTTGTCGTCATATAGAACGCTTAACTTAGTGGATCCACTAGCTTATGCTAAAAGAATCTTAAGGAGTCATCTAAAAAGTATGATCCTTTACTACACATGATGGCTACATGGTTTATGAAGACGTGAGTTATCTGAACTCAAGCTCGTCCCCATATCGGTGCTCAATACTACTCCCAAAATATACTTTAGCTCATATGTTTGTAAAAACAAAACTCTTTCTTTGGTTTGAGATAATTACTCAAAAACTTAGCTTAAAAGCTCTCTTGAAAATCTCAGTTTCCTTTCTTACTCAAATGTGAAAACATTTTAACTCTTGGGAATACTTAGTTCCTGTATAATGTTTGAAGAATGAATTTTACTCTTACTTTTTACTGAAAACTAGCTCAAATGCTCTTTTGGAAATCTCAGTTTCCTTTCTTGTTTAAATGTGAAAACATTTACTCTTTGAAAATACATAGTCCCGATATGCTCTTTTGAAGAAATGCACTTCAAACTTTACTCTTTACTCAACTCAAAACTCAAGTTTTAAAACATTTGTAAAAGACTTTTGGAAAACTTTATGAACTTCTCTTAACTTGATTCTTGACTCCTAACTTCTCTTGACTTGACTCTTAACTTCTCTTGACTTACTCTTAACTTTCCTTGAATTGAATTATGGATTCAAGAATTATGATTTGTGATAAGAAAGATCTCATGATGTTTAGGAATGATTTTAGATAGCTAAACATGAGAAAAGATTAAGAAATCACTGTCTGAGGGTGGGTCCGTGATGCAGAAAGTATTAAATTTTTGGTTCGAAAATAACTTTTGAGGAAGAATTGTCTGTGACCAATCCGCGACGCGAAACGATTTTTCCCAAATTTGGGGATCAGGTCCGCGACGCGGAGGCACTGCCCAAATTTGCCCGACGAAATTCCTTCTTCGTTTTCCAGCTCTAAACCCTCTAAACTCCATTAGTTCTTTCCTCAAACACTTAAAATCATCTATACCCTCAAATATCATCAGATTCTACTCGAAAACACAACTAAAGACGTGAATAAATCTCAAAAAAAACTCCAACAACACAACCCACAAGGATTCAAACGAACTTCATCAAGAATTCAAGGGATTTACTTTCAAATCAATATACTTTGCTGAAATTGAATCAAGTTGGCCGTGTGGGTGAACTAACCCAACGCTATGTGATCTCACATACCTTGTAGGGATCACCCCCGACGAAATCCACAAGCTAAACTTGACGATCATTGCTCCTTCTCCTCTTCTTTTCTCTTCTCTCAAAACCCGAACTTATTTCTCAAAAGCGTAAACTGAATCCAATCAGTTTAGACCCCAACTTAATTACCAAAAACGAAATAAAATAATTGGGTAAGAAAAAGACCATAATGCCCCTCTAAAATCCGGATTGGACATTTTCTTATTTGAACAACCTAACTTTGAATGGGCATATCTCCCTCATACGAACTCGGAATCGCGCAAACTCGGCGGCGTTGAAAAGATTCTTCCAAGATATTTCCTACGATATCTGGGAACACACCTAACTCATCCTGAGCTAGGAGTTATGGTCGTTTGAAGTTGACTAAAAACTCAAACTTAACCTAACCAATTTTCCAGATTTTTATTATTTCCAAAAATCACTCTTTCTAATACTAGCTCTTTCTAGTTCTTTCAATTTGCGAGATGTTACAATATCTCCCCCTTGGGAATATTCGTCCTCGAATGAGATTACTCTTACTAGGCTAAGGGTGTAACAAGCAACATTCAGTTCAAACACCCACAAGCAAATGCAAAACAACATGTCAACTTATAAATAAATACTAAGAAAGGATTAGTACCTTAATTTGGAACTTCTCCGGATTCAAAGAGATGTGGATATCTCTTCTTCATATCCTCCCCAGCTTCCCAAGTAGCTTCTTCAACAAATTGGTTCCTCCAAAGGACTTTGACTGATACTACTTCCTTAGTCCTCAACTTGCGAACTTGCCGACCTAAAATCTAAATCGGAATATGTTCATAAGACAAGCTATCCTTGATCACTTATTAGTTGGTATGATAAGTGAAGGATCTCCAATGCACTTCTTTAACATGGAGATGTGAAATAGCAGATGAACCGTTGCTAACACTTATGGTAGCTCTAACTCATAAGCTACATTTCGAATCCTCTTGGATATTCTGTAAGGGCCATTATATCGGGGACTAAGTTCCCCCTTATTACCAAATCTCATAACATCCTTCATGGGTGAAACTCTAAGATATACCCAATCATCTACCTCAAACTCTAACTCTCTTCTCCTAAGATCAGTGTAGGATTTTTGACGACTCTGGGTTGTTTTCAATCTCTCTTGAATAACTTTCACTTTCTCCATAGCTTGACGAACTAAGTCTGGTCCTATTAACCCAGCTTCACCAACTTCAAACCATCCAATAGTAGATCTACATCTTCTCCCATAGAGAGCTTCGTAAAGAGCCATCTAGATGCTAGAATAGTAACTATTGTTGTAAGTAACTCAATGAGAGGTATGTGATCATCCCAATTACCCTTGAAATCAATCACACAATCCACCTTGATACCTCAAAACATCATCTCCCCCTTGTTCAAAAGCCATCACTTTTTTTTTTTCTGATGAACACTTGCCTTTAATTAAAGCAATAAAGGATTTTGGTCTTGCTTATCTTTTACTTCTGATACTAATGATGATTCAGACCCATTCATCACCACTACTTTTCCTTTTGTGGAATTCATTAGGTGAACTGCTAGCCGTGCAAGTCTATGCACCTCTTTTGCTAACTCTTTCTTACCTTCCTCAAAATGGGCGGTACTACCCATAGACAACCTGCTCAGGGCATCAACAATAACATTAGCCTTACCTGGGTGATTAAGAATACTCATGTCATAATCTTTGAGTAATTCTAACCACCTCCTCTGAGATTAAGCTCTTCCTGACTAGACACATACTAAAGACTCTTGTGATTGGTGAATACATTCACATGAACACCATAAAGATAATGGCGCCCTATTTTCAAAGCAAGTACTACGACAGTCAACTCTAGATCACGGGTTAGGTAATTCTTCTCACGAACTTTCAACTGTCTAGAGGCATAAGCTATAACTTTGCCTTTATGCATCAACACACAACCCAAACCAACTCTATACGCATCACAATATACAACAAAGCCTTCCGTACCTTATGGTAAGGTCAACACTAGAGCAATAGTCAACCTCTTTTTCAATTCCTAAAAGCTTTTCTCACAAGCTTCAGACCATTGAAACTTTACTATTTTCTGAGTCAAATTGGTCAAAGGAGATGAAATAGATAAAAATCCCTCGACAAACCTTATATAATATCTAGCCAACCCCAAGAAACTCCTAATATCAGTTGGAAATGTGGGTCTAGGCCAATTCTGCACTGCCTCAATTTTCTGAGTATCAACTTTAATTCCCTCTCCAGACACAATGTGGCCTACGAATGCCACAAACTCAAGCCAAAACTCACACTTAGAGAACTTGGCATACAACTCTCTATCTTTTAAAGTTCGAAGAGCTATTATGAGATGACTAGCATGATTTTCTTCATTCCTCCAATAGATTAGTATGTCATCAATGAAGACGATAACAAACATATCTAAATAAGGTTTGAAAACTCTATTCATAAGGTCCATGACGATGTAGGTGCATTAGTTAAATTGAACGACATGACCAGAAACTCACAATGACCATAACGGGTCCTGAATGCTCTCTTGGGAATATCACATTCCCTTACTTTCAACTGATGGTAGCCTGATCTGAGGTCTATCTTAGAGAAACAGGAAGCACATTGAAGCTGATCGAAAAGATCATCAATTCTCGGAAGAGGGTACTTGTTGTTGATGGTAACCTTGTTCAACTGATGGTAATCTATACACATCCTAAGGGAACCATCTTTCTTTCTCACAAATAAGACTAGAGCGCCCCAAGGTGAGATACTTGATCGAATGAAACATTTCTCTAAAAGATCTTCCAACTACTCTTTCAACTCTGCTGGTGCCATTCTATATGGCGGAATAGATATAAGACAAGTATCTGGAAGAATGTCTATACCGAAGTCTGTTTCTCTCTCAGAAGGGCTCCAGGAAGATCATCAAGAAAGACTTCTGAAAACTCTCTTACTATTGAAACTGACTGAATATGAGGTATCTCAACATTGGAGTCATTAACTCAAACTAAGTGATAGACACACCCCTTGGAAACTAACTTTCTCGCCTTAAGGTACGAAATAAAATGACCCTTAGGCACTGTTGAACTGCTCTTCAACTCTATAACTGGTTCACTGGAAACTAGAACTTGACTAGTCGAGTTCTACAATCTATTGATGCATAACAGGCATGAAGCGAGCTCATACCTAGAATGGCATCAAACTCTACCATGTCTAACTCAACTAAATCAGCCATGGTGTGATTGACGGAAATGGAACAATTACGATAGACTCTTTCAGCTAGAATAGACTCACCATCAGGTGTAGAAACACTGAAGGGCTTAAGAAGTTGCTCAGGAAAAACATCAAAATTGAAGACTTGGATCATACTAGTGACAACATCTGGTGAATCCTCTTGCTCTCGGCGACTAGCGATAGCATAAAGACGGTTTCCTTCTCCGCCTGCCCTTGAAGTAGCTCATCTAGATGCAGCTCTATCTGGTGGAGCAACTGAAGAAGACTAGGCTTTATTGCCCCCATTACCATTACTCTATCTGCTCTTAGGACATTCCCTCATAAAATGACTGTTCTGGCCACACTTGAAGCAACTAGTGGAGCCATCACGACACACCCCTGAGTGGCTCCTAGCACACTTAGCACATGCAGAAATCTTAGTATCCCCTTGTGCCTTACTACTTTGCGAATGTGCAGGTCTAGCTCTGAAGTTCTGAGAATTCTGACTATTGTACTCACATTTGTTCCTTGGTGCAGGTGCACTAGCAGATGATGAAGCAGGTCCTTTCTACTTATGTTAGAAAGAAAACCGGTTCGCATTACTCTTTTGCTGCCCGGATTCATTCCCTAATGTCTTAGCCCTCTTATTCTCAAACTCTTCTCTATCCTTCAGCTGGCCCTCCTCAACTTGTTGCACATGGATCATCATCCTTGCTATGCCCATGTAACCTATTAGCATGGCTGCCTTACTTTCCTTACTTGACATACGAGTCAACCCAACAACGAATAAATTCATCCTGCTCATCATGTCAGCAACCATTTCTTTTCTTCTCTTAGCTCACGAGGAAAGAAACACCTCATGAAGGAACTCTTGACCATAGGTCAGCTCACAATCGGTTACACGTAAGCATGAGTTAGAAAGAGACTTTTATAGAGATACACTCTATCGCACGAAGTGAGTATGAAAGAAGTGAAGGAATTCCTAAATGTTACACCTCCTAATTATAGATGTGGCGCTTCACACCTATAACTAGGACTCTACAGACACGACTTCATAGACTCCCTAGGACTCTTGAACTTTGTGCTCTGATACCAAGTTTGTCACACTCCGAGCCTACACCCTGGACGTGACCGGCACTCGAGAACCATTGCTGGCCCCAAGCGAACCCTTTGCCTGGCTTACTTAATCAGCGGAAGACTTTACGCAAGATAAATACTTTTAAAACAAGTAAACTGAACTGCTAAAAAAATAACTTAGAATGTAATAAATAACATTCACTGCCAAAGTGGCAACTCAAGTCTCAACTTAACTGAAAAGGAAAAGTAAAGACTCATGAACTAACAACACTAACTCTATCTATGAAGCCTCTAAACAACATAGATGGACGTTGAGACAAGACCCACGACATCCTAATGAATTAAAATACTGAAAATAATAAAAAGGATCCTCCGAAAAGCTAGGAGGCTCACCAACTGACTCTCTGAGTGCTCAACTGGTTCAACGAGGCGCTGGATGTTGATCATGATTACCTGCGTCTGCATCATTAGACGATGAAGGCCAATTGGCATGAGTACATTGAATGTATGAGTATGCGAGTTAGAATGTTAAGCATAACATAATCTTGAAAGGAATCTGAAAGAAACACTTGCCTTGGCTTTACTCAACTCCTGAATAAATTAACTCAATATAAAGTAATAAAACGCATGCAATGTATAGAAAGCTTTTAAAATAGTAAGAAACAACTAAGTTCATTAAAGAAAATACAATATTAAACTCAACTTTACTCATATAATAAAGTAATATAGTTTCTGTGGGAGTTTCTCTAACCGACAACCCTCCTATGAGACTAAGTGGTGATACATCGTCTTGCCCACGCTGCCAGAACTGTCATATACTTTGTCGTCATATAGAACGCTTAACTTAGTGGATCCACTAGCTTATGCTAAAAGAATCTTAAGGAGTCATCTAAAAAGTATGATCATGTACTACCCATGATGACTACATGGTTTATGGAGACGTGAGTTATCTGAACTCAAGCTCGTCCCCATATCGGTGCTCAATACTACTCCCAAAATATACTTTAGCTCATATGTTTGTAAAAACAAAACTCTTTCTTTGGTTTGAGATAATTACTCAAAAACATAGCTTAAAAGCTCTCTTGGAAATCTCAGTTTCCTTTCTTGCTCAAATGTGAAAACAGTGTAACTCTTGGGAATACTTAGTTCCCGTATAATCTTTGAAGAATGAACTTTACTCTTACACTTTATTGAAAACTAGCTCAAATGCTCTTTTGGAAATCTCAGTTTCCTTTCTTGTTTAAATGTGAAAACATTTACTCTTTGGGAATACATAGTTCCGATATGCTTTTTTGAAGAAATGCATTTTAAACTTTACTTTTTACTCAACTCAAAATTCAAGTCTTAAAACAAAGTTAAAACATTAACAAAAGACTTTTGGAAAACTTTATGAACTTCTCTTAACTTGACTCTTGACTTCTCTTGACTTGACTCTTAACTTCTCTTGACTTGACTCTTAACTTTCCTTGAATTGAATTATGGATTCAAGGATTATGATTTGTGATAAGAAAGATCTCATGATGTTTAGGAATGATTTTAGATAGCTAAACATGAGAAAAGATTAAGAAATCACTGTCTGAGGGTGGGTCCGCGACGTGGAGAAGTATTTAAATTTTTGGTTCGAAAACAACTTTTGAGGCAGAACGGTCCGTGATCGCGACGCGACGCAAAACAATTTTTCCCAAATCTGTGGATCAGGTCCGCGACGCGGAGGCACTGCCCAGATTTGCCCGACGAAATTCCTTCTTCGTTTTCTAGCTCTAAACCCTCTAAACTCCATTGGTTCTTTCCCCAAACACTTAGAATCATCTATACCCTCAAATATCATCCGATTCTACTCGAAAACACAGCTAAAAACATGAATCAATCTCAAGAAAAACTCCAACAACACAATCCACAAGGATTCAAATGAACTTCATCAAGAATTCAAGGGATTTACTTTCAAATCAATATACTTTGCTGAAATTGAATCAAGTTGGGCGTGTGGGTGAACTAACCCAATGCTATGCGATCTCATATACCTTGTAGGGATCACCCTCGATGAAATCCACAAGCTAAACTCGACGATCATTGCTCCTTCTCCTCTTTTCTCCTCTTCTTTTCTCTTCTCTCAAAACCCTAACTTATTTCTCAAAAGCGTAAATTGAATCCAATCAGTTTAGACCCCAACTTAATTACCAAAAACGAAATAAAATAATTGGGTAAGGAAAAGACCATAATGCTCTTCTAAAATCCGGATTAGACATTTTCTTATTTGAACAGCCCAACTTTGAATGGGCATATATCCCTTATACAAACTCAGAATCGCGCAAACTCGGCGGCGTTGGAAATATTATTCCAAGATCTTTCCTACGATATCTGGAAACACACCTAACTCATCCTGAGCTAGGAGTTATGGTTGTTTGAAGTTGACCAAAAACTCAAACTTAACTTGAGCAATTTTCCAGATTTTTATTATTTCCAAAAATCATTCTTTCTAATTCTAGCTCTTTCTAGTTCTTTCAATTTGCGAGATGTTACAATAAATATATTACTCTATTAAAAAATTATGTGACATGACATACAACTAGGAGAAGAGGTTTTTATTAATTGGCTAAATGGTCTGATGTACCCTAATACTTGTATGAGTTTGTATTTTGAACTCTTTTACTTAAGAATTTACCAACTGAACCCTTAAACTCAATGAAACTCAGCATTTTAAACCCCTTTGACATTGTGTGAACTTTAAACGCACAATAAAAATTACATGTCATCACCCACATCAGATTTTATATGACACGCCACTTATTATTTAATTTTTTAAAATAAATTAATTTTTTCTTCTGCGTCACTCCATCTTCATCTTCATATCACTTGACCAACACATGTAAAATCCTTTTCTCCATGGATGTCAATAAATCACCATTAAAGTATTTCAATAGATTATAATATTTATATACAATTTTATCCAACATACTTCAACTAATTTACATTCGACAATTACGTTTATCCTTTCAAAACTATCAAATCTTGGTAACTTTACCTTAGAAAATGGAAAAGAAAGACAAATCAAGAACAATAACAGATTTAAAGATGAAGCACTAAAATTGCTAACAATTTTAACAACAAAAAGAGTTCAAGATACTCATTAAACATATTTATTCCGTGGATTTGGGTATTGCACCAATTTCTCGATTTTCCTTTGCTCATTTTGTTCTCATTTTTTTGCATGAGCTCGTTTCTAATTTGGGAAAGAGAAAAAGAACTGGAAAGGAGTGGGGAAGGAAGAACGAAAGGAATGGGGGATTGGGTGGGGGAAGATCAGGGAAGATGAAAGAAATGGGGACGGGTGGGGGGAAGAAGAAAGTGTGAAGTTTATTTGTTCTTTTTATTTGTTCTTTTGTTCATTTTATTGTATTTTCCTTTTTCTTTTAATTATTTTTAGTCTATTTGTATTTTCACGCTCCTTTTTTGCGTGAAATCACGTACTTATGTCAACTCAACAATTAAGTTGCCACATAAGTTTGGTCAATGGTTAGAAGGGTTTAAGGTGTTGTATTTTATTGAGTTAAAGGGTTCAGTTGACAAAAATGTAAGTAGAAAGGTTCAGAATACAAAGGCCTACAAGTACAGAGGTCTATTAGACCATTTCACCTTATTAATTAAGTATATTTTGAGAAAAATAGTGATAGTTGAGTGATATTGTAAATCTAAAAAATAAAATTATTTTTTAGCAGACATTTTTTCAAACATGAGGGACATCAAGGATTTACTCTATAAACTGAGAGCTATCAATTTAAAGTTAAAGTCGTGAGTTTTGGGTGTGTTCCGTGGAAATGTTTTTTAATATTTCCATTTTTTCGGTCAACATTTTTGGAAAATATATATTTTTTTTAAAGAAAATAAGTTCTTTGAAAATGAGAAAAATAATTTTCCTAATAGAAATAGGAAAATCAAATTGCACAAGTAGCATTCCACATTAATTGTAACCTCCCAACCAACATATGTTACATACCTCATCTTCACTACTATCATGTAGCCACCTCTTATATATAGTATTTGTCAAGCCTACATATAAGTACTTTTAAAATATTATTTCTTCACATACGTACAAAGGCGTATCCAAGATTTTGAAATGATGAGTGCACTATTACAAAAAGGTGGATCTAAGATATAAATTTTATCGTTTCGACATTTAGGTTCTTATTACTGAAAACCGTTAAAGTTTTAATATTATAGGGTCAAATTTCTAAACTTCTAATGTTCACGTAGAAAGAAAAGTAAAACAAGATAAATATATTCAAATGTCTAGCCTCATGTAGAGAGGTACACCAAGTCATCATCGCATCATACAATACTTAGAGTGTGGATTCACACATCTATATTTCAATATTTCTAAAAAAATACAACACTACTATATATGATCTCGAGAGGGGAGCATGGATTCATGTGAACCCGATAATCCCCTTAGATACGCCTCTGCCTACGCACATATACAACAACAACTACGACAACAAAAAACTACACTTACTTTTTAGAAAACATTTTTCTTAGATAAGCAATAGATTTGTTAGGGTTTTGCCATGATTTTCTTACCATAATTTAAGATTTATTTTTCCTTAAAGAAAAGACAAAACATTACCATAAATGTTTTTACTTTTCCTGAAAAAAAAATATAATATTCTTTCATATTTGGTTTATTATCTCCTTTTAGGACTCCTTTTCTAGTAAGAAAAGGTTTTAGGATTCTATAAATATAGGTTTGTTTCTTCTAACACAATAACAATAACATCCACAATGTAGTCGTTTAAGAGTCTTGTTTATGGGGAGATTTATTCTCTCTAAAGTTTCAATGTTTTTCTTTATATTAGTTT
>JAJOOR010008655.1:0-23841 GCA_036250505.1 Solanum acaule | reverse complement strand
GTTTTGGTTTGGCATGGGGGGGGGGCTGGGGGGGTGCGGGACAAGCCAGCTTAAACCCGCTAAGATCTCAACCCGCCCCGCTCCACCCCACATAACATATTTTGTTGTTTTCAACCCGCCCGCCCTGCCCCGTAAAAACCCGCCCCACCCTTCCCAATCCACATAATTTGTAAAAAACATTTCAAATAATAGGTTCAGTAAGTTTTTAACTTAAAATTTTAAATTTTGTTAGCTGTTAACTTGCTAAAAGTAATATGTTATAACATTATTCTAACATTACAATGCAATTTTATAACTCTTTTAGATATGTCAGCAACATTTTTTTTGGTAATTTTGAATTGGTTACATTTGATGTAATAACAAAAAATTAAATGCAAGCGGTGAGATCATGTTTTCTTCTTTCTAGTTTCTTAGCCATTCAAAATTAAATGCAAGCAGTGAGATTTCGTTTGTGTGAATTACGAATTTAAAAATTTTCTATTCCAAACCTGCAACCCGCCCCGCATAAATTTTGAAAAGATATATTCAAACCCGCCCCGCCCCACATCCGCAAAAGCTCTAACCCGCCCCACCTCGCTCCCGTCCTGCCCCATTTTCATCCCTATAGATGAGGGTGAATCAACAACGAATTGATAGAATTACTCTCACATTTGAATTAGAAAAAGAAATAAAAAAATTGTAGAAGTTTAGTCCAAAAATACCACCAAACATTTTATCTCATGACTCATGAGTTCAATATATATATACACAATTTATATCCCGTATGTCATTGTTATACTTGTTAAAAAAATAAACCTATTTATCCATGTATATCCTCGTGTATAATAATGTATATCCATGTATCTCACTACGTACAGGAATAATAGACAACACCTATGTAATCATGCATATCTCCATATATATAGTAGTGTATATTCATGTATGTCACTGTTACATTTCCTCACCTTTTATCCATTATCATGGTAAATCTACTCATACCTTTTACCCAATATAAATTAACTAGGCTAGACAAACCATTTTCATAATTTTAAGACAAGTGAAAATCAACGGAAAAGTCAACCACCAGTCAAACTCCAAACTACTTAATAGAGTTTTATTAGTGGCCACGAATTAAAATTGATAATTAATCATATTTCAATTTTGAGTTAGATTGCTAGGTCCAATCTGTAGTTTCCTATTTAAAAAGGCTAGATCTGAAAATTTCAATTTAGGCATTTGAATAGTAAAATTGCACCTTATTCGAATTCAATTATTAAGATTTTCGAGGTTAGTCTCTTAATCGTATGCTTTTTTATTTTTATAGTTTGGAAAAAACTTGTAGGCTTAGGTTAAATCAGATACGTAATATACAAATATCGTGTTAAGGTAAAGATAGCATGAATTGATCACTTTTTGGTTGGAGGAGTGAGTTAGCTTAGCATAAAATTTGGAATATGTATGGTTGAGGATATTAATTAAAATTGAGATAAATTTTCATATCATAATTATGAAATTCTTAATTCCATAAAATGTGGGATAGATGATATATCTTGATAATAGTCTCAAGATTGTAATCTTAGTTATTATCTGATTATAACTTAATTTTGAACCCAATAGAAAAAACAATTCAATGCATAAATCCTTATAATAATTTTGATACTTTCTCTTTATTTCAATTTATTTGTCTCACTTTTTTTAGTTTTAAAAAATGCATCTTTTCTTTTTATCAACTCCTTAATTCTAACTTTTAACATGGTACGTTTAAAATTACAAGGTTGAGGAGTTTTCTCCTGACCACTGGGTCAAGGGTTCAAGACTGATAAGCCGAATACATCACTGGTTAATATAGGTATTCTAAAATACCTTTTTTTAAAATTATATATATATATACACGTAGGTCTGTCTAGTTCGGAAATATCCTTTCCTTTCGTTATTGTCCGCACGCAATTACCAAACTAACTTCACAGAGTTTCCTTCTAATCTTTCTAGTTTCTAGAAGAAAAGAATGGTGAATTTAGATTATAGATAAAATCACATACTTTAATTTGATATAACATTAAATTGTCATACTTTAACAGAGGTCCTAGGTTCTGTTGGAGTGGATAAAAGTCTCACATTGGTTGGAAAATGAACTGGTAGTCTCCTTATATGGACTTCAACAATCCTCCCCCCATAATGTAACTTTTGTGATTGAGTTAAACTCAAATGTCATATTTTTATAGATTCCACTCTAATTTCCACAATTTTTTTTAAAAATCTCAATTCTTTAACGCATGAAAATTAAAGAAGAATCAAACTACATATAAAAGGACAAGAATATAATAATGAAATTAAAAAACATGTACTCTCTAATTGATCAACTAATAAACTTGAATACAAAGAAAAAATTAACTTCTAGCATACATTAGGAATGAAAAACTCCTTAGTATTGAATGCTTTATAAGTATACACTAATTTTCAAATACATTAACAAAAATAAATAAATATTATTTTTTTATGTACAAACAAATCCTTAATTTGACCATCTCTATTACCATTAGTGTTAACTAATTGTAAGAAATGGAGGTAGGGTAGTACGGAGCTTTCCAATTCTTATCATCACCACCTACTATAACCCTTTTATTTATTTTCTTCCTAAGTCAAGTTCAGTCTTCTATGAACCACCATCATATTTCACGTGCTTCATAACTTATTGCTTTCTTTTATTTTCTTGAGTGAAGCTTTACATTATTAATCTTACTTGTAGAAATGATATTTTTTTTTCCTTTTTCATTTATATAAATTTCTTTTATTTTCTTGAGTGAAGCTTTACAGTATTAATATTTAATCTTTCTTGTAGAAATAGTATTTTTTTTTCGTTTTTCATTTATATAAATCTATTTTTATATATGTTTATGTTTTATTTGAATTTCTCAAGATTTTGGACAAGTCATATGCGTTACATTGTGTGCTACTACAAGATAAGGATCTTTAACTTTGACAATGATAGGTGGACCTTATGTTCAACTTTGATTAGTAATTATATTATGATAAGCTTTGATGTATATATTGTCATAATTTAAACTTGACGCAAATTATTAGTTCTGATCCTAAACTATTGATAGTCTTAAAAATACTATCACTTGACTAACTAAATTTAAATACACCATTGGTCTGCCGCATGACATAACAAAGAGGTCGCAAACTCTTGTAGAAGCATGAACTCTTAATAAAAAGTCGAGAGAAGTGTTAAAAATATCCTTAAATTTGGTGAAAATTTAGGAGTGTATTTCTCTCATGTTACAAGATCGAAATTATATTTAAGTTCAATTAATCAAGTAAAAAAATATTTTTAAGTCTATCAATAATTCCAAGGTAAAACTACTAATTCATACCGAATTTTGGATACTTTCTCTCAAGAATATAAGAAGTAAGAACCAATATGATAATGATACGAGCTGGCAGTGCCTATCCTTCTGGTATGTTGTCTCTCTGATTTAATAAAGGGGTGAATAGTTACTCTGCTTATAGCCACCCCACCCCCCTTTCAGCTCTCCAATAATGTCACTCACCAAACAACCCATTTATGTAAAATCTTGAGCATTATTAGCATCAATTTCAACTCTTTTTTTCAGCTCAGAGTTTAATTTTGCACATATGAAAAATTGCTGACCATGTGTCTTGACATCTCCTCCATTGTATCCAGGTATATTTTGGTCCAAGATTCTTCTTTTCTTGTTCAGCACTTGAGGAATGTTTAGAAATTGACTCAAACAGAGTGAGGGCTGATTCATATTCTGTTTTTCCCCCTTTCTTATTTGTCTCTCTTTACTTTACTTAGTATAAAAGAAATGGAACCAAAATTATTCAAATTAATAGTTCCTCCAACTCCTGTTTTACTTCTTAGTGGCAGAAAGTTTTCACTTTGCAATCTTGCTTGATCATTAGCACAATTTTCTTCAACTAGAAACATGGGATTACTTGTTATGAGGGTAATAGGGTTTTGATTCATATGTGGAGTGTAAATGAGACCAGAGTACAGTTTCGCCTCGCCCTCGTTTCATTTGTTTATCTGGTTTTGACTTGACACGAGGTCTTTTAAATCTTGAGCTCTTAAAATTAGAGATATGTGGAATGTATCAAAATGTTCTTTAATCTTGTGATCTTAAACTTGTTAGGTTACAAATTGGGGTTGAACGGTTTTTCTTATTTTAACGGAAAGGGCTCGCTTTGCCCGTTAATAGTAGGTACCTATTTCTTGTTTTTGTTTCTATTTCATTCTATCTCATCTTATTACATTCTGTCCCACGAGGTATTGATAATCCTTTGTTCCAGCCAATTGAGAAGTCTCTGATGTACTAGCTCTGCATCTTTAATGCAATCATCGATTTTCCTGAGAGGTCAGAATCCGTGAGTGAAGATATTAATGACGAAGAATTAAAGAGTTGCCAAAAAAAGCAAACAGAGACACTATTTGAATCGGACTAAAAAGGAAAGTAAGACAACAAATTGAAACGGAGGGAGTAGATACAAACTTGAAGTTATAGTTCTTTCGTTTACTAAATTCAATTTAATTGTATTAAGTGAAAAAAGATGGTACTCTTTCCGTTCAAATTTATTTATGTGGCATACTTCCTTTTTAAGTATATCTCAAAAAGAATGTTAGGACTTCCTTTTCTACAAATAATTTAACTATAAACTTCTTATGTCACCCTTAATAAAATAGTTACAGAAATGATTGATCAAACCACCACATAAATTGGAACAGAGGGGAGTTCTCTAGTCGTAAAGAAAAGATGTTTGTGGTTTTATCTCCTTTAGCGTTCTCCAAATCCTAGCGGAAAATGTATACTCTTGTGGGTTTCTTTCCTCCTGTCTGAAATGGAAAAGAAAATAAGGAACAATGCTACTTGAAACCTGTTACTTTACTGATCAAGTCCCTCTTCATTTTTGTTACTAGGTACCTGAATTCTTGCAAGCTATATGAGGTCCTGCCCAATACTGCTGTGCTATCTCAGCTTTATAAGGTGGTCATCTTTTTTAATTTCTAGTTACTCTCCTCTAATATATGAAAATGAAATACTGTATCTTAATCGAGCTATTTTCATTATTCCATCTCTTTCTCTCTGAATCTGTTGTTAAGTTCTTTCTGGTTGATGTAAGATCTAGATAATTAGAGGGTTCATTTTTCTGTTCATGACAGGTGTTAGTGAACTGATGGTTTGCAGTATAATGCTACACTTACATCTAATGATAAATTTTACTGCAATCTTGCAACATTCGATAATCTCTATTCGTATTATTGTGAACAGATTCTCTAGTTCTGTAAATAGTGTAAAAAGATTTTTCTTTGATGAATCAAATTTGATCACGATCATTAAGAGTTTAGTCGCCTTTTTCAGGCCAGTATGCAGGAGAAAGTTCAAAAGAGGAGCACTCTAGTAGTTCCACTTGATGAGCTTGAAGATGATGACATGTTGCCTCTTGTCGATATATTGCTTAATGTCCACCTTTTCAATGTTGATGCAGTAGACATACTTTCCACGTCAAAATCGGTTGTGAATCAAGAATCTGTCGTGTCTTTAATGCGTGCAGTCAATTCAACACTCCGAATTGTTGATCTTCAGGATACACTATTTAGAAAGGACATCTTGTGGTATGCCTGAATACTATTGTTTAATAGTGAAGTTTGGATATCATCTTGCCTTTCTCATTTATCCTTCTCCAGCAACTGAAACCAGGAAAAGACTTGGAAAAAGAAACTATTTTTCTCCTAAATATATGACAATTAGAAAGAGGTGATATACAAGTTTGCTCTCATATTTTTCTAGTTGTGACTTTAATGTGCATAAGATGATAGATTGTATCCGCTGTTTGACAATATCAAGAAATGACGAATTGTGGAAAAGAGAGATCTGTAAGTTCACAATGCTAACATCTTTTTTGAATTCTGGCCTCTGCAGGGATCTTTTTCAAGGTGGTTTGAATTGCCAATTGCTAAAGCTGAGGTCCACTGAGATTCAAAAGTTGAATATGATTGGAAGCTTCATGCAGTTACACACCCTTAATCTGGACTTTTGTTCTTCTCTCACTAGCTTAGAGAAGGATTGCTTTACTTGCATGCCAAAATTGATGCGCCTTTCCATGTGTGGAACTAGAATAGCTGATCTGTGGACAACCCGTGAGGCTTTGTCTCGGCTTCATTCTTTGATAGAACTAAGGTTTCAAAATTGCATATGTTGCAAAGATACTGCGCCATGTCTTGCATCATCCAGTAAGATGACAAATCTTCCTGTTTCTGAAATAACTTAAATCAGGTTATTCACGCAAGGACTTTGACAGCAACCATAAAGTATTTTAATCAGAAATGTGACAATAAATTTGGTATGCAGATGGTGCAGACAGTCCAGCTTCTGTTGGAAAATTATTTATAAACCAGGACTCACTTAATGATTCAGTGGATAAAGTATCAAATCATTTTGAAGGAATTCTTTCATCAGATCCCTCTTTTGTTGCCATAAGCGGAAGGGCGGATTTTCAACTTGAGGTCTATAACTTTGCTTTACGCTTGCAGTGGTTGACTGAAGTTCTTGTTTTTTTATAGCTCAAACATCTGTATTCTTCAATGTATGTATCAGGTTTCTTTTGGTGATTTGCATGTTGAAGGGAGAGATGATTGTCCCGAGTATATAAACTTGAAACTGCGAGATACTTCAGTTGTTTCCAAAATGTATCTTACTTGTCATCCTTCACCAATCTGCTATGAGAAGCACTACCGGGAATACCTGATTGCATCATTGCCTCATCTACGGGTTCTAGATAACTTTCCTGTAAAAAAACTAGACAGAGAAATGGCAAATACTGTTTTCTCGCAGCACTATGAGTATCTTCCATACAAACGCCGGCAGAAAGAAAATGTTGCAAGTGTTTTGCATATGCGTGAAACAGGTAGAGGTAATGCGTACCACAATAAATCCTCTCGGATAAAGGAGGCAGTTTCTTGTAGGAAAAGTCCACATTTCTATTCAAGGTCCCTCTGTGCAGCCAAACTTGGTTCATCTGCTTCTCCTTCCCTGCACACAATGTCTAATATCAGCAATAATATCAAAGAAGGAAGCGAGAGCCTTCGACCAAGACAGTTTGAGTATCACCCCACTAATCCTAGTCTAATGGCTTTTGGAACTTTGGATGGGGAGGTTGTTGTTGTTAACCATGATGCTGGAAATATTTTCAGTTATATTCCACTCTTTGGAGTGACTAATAGCATTTTGGGCCTCTGTTGGCTTAACAAGAATCCATCTAAGGTATGTTATTTTCTTAACTACTGTGACTAACTTATAGTTTCTTCATTGATCATATTAAGATGTACTTTTGAGGTCTTGCTCCTAGTTTTATGAAGACAATTCAGATGGCCATGCTATAAATTTGAAGGTTATCTGTCTGTGTTTTGAATTTGATGCGTTCTAAGGTACTTAGTTTTGGTTATTTTCCATCCTAAAAGTAGGATGATATTCATATTTTAGATAGTATAGTGCTACAGATCATTTTACTGAGTTGTAGTGTGCATTCCCACTATGAGACATGTCCCAACTCATATTAGATTCTCCCTGAAATTTTCTCGGGGAGTAAAGTGCTACAGATCATTTTCTTTGGATAGTATAGTGCTACAGATTATTGCATCACTCTTTTTCGTGGAAACTGCTGATGAATTATTCTCTGTCTTCATAAATCAGCTCCTTGCTGGTTCTGACAGTGGCTCTTTGAGATTGTATGACATCAATGACACATTGCAAAAGGCAAAGGGGAGCTGCAGCAGTTCCAGCCCTGTTGTTTTTGATAAATTTGAACATTTGACTTCACTTCATGTTAATTCAACGGATGATCAGTTTCTTACTAGTGGTTATTCAAAGAAAGTTGCTATATACGATATTTGTAGTGGCAAGCGCTTGCATTTGTTCAGTGATATGCATCAAGAACCCATTACTGTGGCAAAATTTGCACACCATTCTCCAAACCTGCTAGTCACTTCATCTTTCGATCGTGATGTCAAATTGTGGGATTTAAGGCAGACACCAAATCAACCCTGTTATACAACCTCGAGCTCAAGGGGAAATGTGATGGTTTGCTTCTCCCCAGACGACCTGTATCTGCTGGTATCGGCTGTAGACAACGAGGTACCTTGATCAATACAACATATTAAGCATCTCATTTGATCATTCAAAATTTGCTTTCTATTGGATTAAGAAGTTAGGTTAAAGGTCTGATTTGTGGCCTCTGATTAGTTTAGACATATTCGAAGCTACAATTTTGGTACAAATTTCTAACTTGCAGATGGATTCATGATTGAGGTTTATTCTGTCTTTATGGTACAGGTGAAACAACTTTTGTCTGTAGATGGTAGGCTGCAGACAGATTTCGGTATAGCTTCAACTGGGAGCGCTCATAATTATACACGATCATATTACATGAATGGAAGGGACTATGTCATTAGTGGAAGCAGTGATGAATCAATTGTTCGCATTTGTTGTGCTCAAACTGGGAGGCGATTGAGGGACTATTATTTGGAGGTAAAAGCCCAAGAATAATATTTTGCAGTTTCTTCTGTTCCCTTTTTCAAATATTTAATTGTATTTCTTGTCTCTGTTCCTTCATATATTCTGAAGTGAATAATGTTGAAATACATGTGGTGAACTAGTTATTGGCTGTGGTATCAAGGCTTTTGCTTCGATTCTATTTTTCCAGGACCGCACATTGGAGAGTCCGATATTGGTGCAGTCATTGAGAAGTGATCCTTTCAGAGTAAGCTCCTTGATGACAGTAAATTTTGCAGACCTTCATCTGCTGCCTTAGCCTTGATTTACTCCATTTAATTGTCTATGCGTTGAACGGCTAAACTTTGTCCCTGTTTAATGCATTTACCCCCGAGGAACTCGGTAATTTTTTTATGCATAAAGTATTTTTATTGGAATATTGATATACAACTAATGGAATGCTTAGAATATATCTCCATGACCTGCTAAAAGAATGTTGTTAGTATTGGCATAAACGACCCTTCCCTCACGTTACTAGAAATTCGTAATTCAAATTCCAAGTACTGCTCCTTTCATTTGTATGAAAAACTGCATCATAGGTGCATTACTTCTAAAACATAAGGACATCCAAGCCCCAACAAAGTAAAGAAAAAGAGAAAACATATGAAAAATTGATGATTATATATGCATTCTTCGTTTAAGAAATGTATCTTAATTTTGTTTTCTTACTCTTTATTTTGTGTAAAACCAGCATTTTCACATGGCTGTCCTAGCATCCTATGTTCGCCCCAGTTCAAAACGAGACATCATAAAGGTAAAGTTTTATCCACCTCTTTGTTTGGTTCATATGATCATCATACCTTTTTAGTTTAAAATCGCATACTTGGATGTTTTGCCAGGTCAATTTACTAGAAACAGGACAATATGGCGATGAAGATTCCAAGAGGGAAGACTTTTCCAGTTCTTATGTTCATGGAGGTTGAATTTTGCATCTTGAAAATTTGTGTATATATGAGTAAGGAAGGATCCCACATTTTGTGCTTATGAATCTCTGTGCCTATACTATTTATTGAGAAATGATAGCTAGGTGAGAGTGCAGTGAGCTAGAAAAGGTAGTTAAAGTTTGTTGTAACTGAATTCAGCTGTCACTAAGTTTGTTAGAAGGTGCACATGGTATATGATGTATGATCGTCCTCTTCCTTCATTGTAAAAACATGCAGAAATAATATGTCTTCTTCTTACTATACTAATTGCTCTCTCTGCATTTTCTTCCGTGGAAGAATAGCTTCTGTTACACAAGTAAAAAATTGACACTATTTCTGTAGACATCATGTCAACTTGAAACACCAACTCAGGACTTGTTTTCCCCACAAAAATAGAAGGGGAGAAGTTCTGAAAAATAGCAAAACGTAGCTGGAGGTAGTGGTGCAGGTCAGGTTATTCAGAAAATGTTTGATAATATTATTGCATATAAATCAAAGGTAATAGGTTCTATTGAACTTGTTCCGAGCTACATTTGGGTTACGTTTAGCGGTTTAGGCATATTTAAATTGCATTATTTTTCAAACGTATCAATCTATTTTGTAAATAAGGATTTAATATTTAAAAGGTCATTGAACTATAGGAAATTATCTAACATATCAATAAAATCACTCAATTAAAGGTTTTATCTTCAAAAATCACTCAACTACATTTATCATTGAAATAAATGTAATACTATCATTGAAGTTCGGCAGAATTTTTCTATCCCAAAAACACAGTGGCCTCAAGCAAATCATGAACTGTGTTCCTTAAACTATAATATAGGAAGTACTTGTAACATATATAATCAACATTATTACTTAATGGATCTAAAACGTATGATCATTTCAACATTGTTTTTACTAGTTTGATTCAAGCGTATTCTTATTATTATTTAATGGATCTAAAACGTATGATCATTTCAACATTTTTTTCTAAAAACAATTATTAAAAACTTGTATACATACCAATTAGTACAATTCTAAAGGTTATTAATGATTCGATAAAACAATTGAACACTATTTACAGATTTAGACTAGACGTATACGTCGTCTCCAGGCGTGTTGAAGACAACCCTCTCATATGATATAATTTATATCTGCAGACTGCAGCTTACGAGGTCTACATCTGCAGCTTTCAGGTAACTTTATAACCTACCTACAGGCAGCTGCAAAAAGGGAAGAGAACACATTGATTGCAATTTCAAACCAATCAAGACAACAAAAGGATATCTAAGACACTTTCCATGAGAAAATTGACTAATATCAACGTTGAATATTCAACACTACACAAAGATACCGAAAGAACAAAAGAAAAAGTTTTATTCCACTCATGTGGTCTTGATCATAACTTGATCAGACATGTATGTAAAACGCTGCCATTCTGGGTCCAATGAGGAGCAGGTGGACTAAAGTGCGCTGAAATTACCCTGGAGTCTAATAATTCCACTATAGGTGTAAACTTAACAAGCCTTATACTGATTTATAGATGCACCTCTAGAAATTACATAGTCCGTTACCGTTTTCCACTACTCTAATTTCAAGTGCTCCAATTGAGTTGTCAGCAACTCGGCACTGTCGATAAACCGAGTTCAAACATTCTTCCATAGCCAAACAACATTGGTTGGGTCCTTAATAAGTAATTCGCTGTAAATAACATAATGTCCTGGAATGGTTTTAGTGTCGGCATAACTAGTGTACTCTGTAATTTAAACTGAGGGGCCTAGTTGTGAAACCAAATGACCTGGAGTATGTCACCGACTCTGTAACGACATATACCAGCGTAGGTTGTAATCACGAGCTCGTACTTTTTCCCACTTCCACGTTGGCTAGGTCCACGAGACGGGGTGGGGTGAGTCCTGAGGGACAAAATCAAAGTAGCACATATTGGGCATTATAGTGTAACATACTTCAGATGGCTTGCACATTGGGTTCAAATTAAGTCCAAAGTAACACTCGTTATCGCTTAGGAATCACATCCACAATAAGTAGTATTAGAAATCTGAAGAAATTAATAAGGCTATAACATGTTATCGCGTATATAAAGTAATTAAATCTTGCTAAGCGAATTTATTTACATACCTGTCACAATCACATTCAAGTTATTTGTATTTGGCCAAATTTTAGTAATAATCCCTTCCAAATTCTGGTTTTCGCTTCCCTAATTGAAGGGTCAGAAACTCTGCGATTTAATATCCCAAATGCGATATCTTTAGCAAGTAACTTGCCAATTGAGTTGGAGAAAACGAATAGCTCAAAGTAGACCACAGAGCATTTGTGTACATGCTCTGGAAACAGCCTCGACCGGGAGTGCTCATAATTGTTTTCTGTTTTTTTACTCTATGGTACAGGTGAAACAACTTTTGACTGTAGATGGTAGGCTGCAGACAGATTTGGTATAGCTTCGACCAGGAGCGCTCATAATTATACACGATCATATTACATGAATGGAAGGGACTATGTCATTAGTGGAAGCAGTGATGAATCAATTGTTCGCATTTGTTGTGCTCAAACTGGGAGGCGATTGAGGGACTACTATTTGGAGGTAAAAGCCCAAGAACAATATTTTGCAGTTTCTTCTGTTCCCTTTTTCAAATATTTAATTGTATTTCTTGTCGCTGTTCCTTCATATATTCTGAAGTGAATAGTGTTGAAATACATGTGGTAAACTAGTTATTGGCTGCGGTATCAAGACTTTTGCTTCGATTCTATTTTCCAGGACCGCACATTGGAGAGTCTGATATTGGTGCAGTCATTGAGCAGTGATCCTTTCAGAATAAGCTCCAGACCTTCATCTGCTGCCTTAGTCTATGCATTGAACAGCTAAAATTTGTCCCTGTTTAATGCATTTACCCCGAGGAACCCTGGAATTCTTTTATGCATACAAGTATTTTTATTGGAATGTTGATATACAACTAATACAATGCTTAGAATATCATTATTACCTGCTAAAAGAATCTTGTTGGTATTGGCATAAACGACCCCTCCCTCACGTTACTTGAAATTCGTTATGCAAGTTCCAAGTGCTCTACTCCTCTTTCATTTGTATGAAAAACTGTATCATAGGTGCATTACTTATAAAACATAAGGACATCCAACCCCCAAGAAAGAAAAGAAAAAGAGAACATGTGAAAAATTTATGATTATATATATGAATTCTTCGTTTAAGAAATGTATCTTAATTTTGTGTAAAACCAGCATTATCACATGGCTGTCCTAGCATCCTATGTTCGCCCCAGTTCAAAACGAGACATCATTAAGGTAAAGTTTTATCCTCCTCTTTGTTTGGTTCATATGATCATTGTTCCTTTTTAGTTTAAAATTGTTTGCTTGGATGTTTTGCCAGGTCAATATGCCGATGAATATTCCAAGAGGGAAGACTTTTCCAGTTCTTATGTTCATGGAGGTTGAATTTTGCATCTTGAAAATTTGTGTATATATGAGTAAGGAAGGATCCCACATTTCTCTGTGCAAGCCTTGCCTAAAACCAAAGATCAGGTTATGCTATTTATTGAGAAATGATAGCTAGGTGAGAGTGCAGTGAGCTTAGAAGAGTAGTTAAAGTTTATTGTAACTGAATTCCGCCGTCACTAAGTTTGTTAGGTGGTATGTAGATGTTGTATAAAAAACCATTTAAAGTTTTATGAGCGTTTGATCATGTTTTATTGTAAAATTTTGAAGAAGATAGTTTTTGTTTTTAAAGTGAAAACTTATATTTGGCTATGACAATTTAAATTCAACTTGAAGTTGTATTTCAAATTCGAAAACAGGAATATTTCCAAATTGAATAGTAAATGATGATTTACAATTCTTAGGATATATTGTGCTATGTTCAAATAATAGATGGCGATTCTGGGTGAAAAAAGAGAAGAAGAAACATATAGGACTTCAATAGGGTCGAATTCGGAAGTCAAGTAAAGCGGCCGAGTACGAGATGAATATACAAGACATCAGTAAATGCTCGGGTTATAAGAACCTATCTACAAAAAAGCCGCAAAAAAGTGAAGAAAACACATATGATTGCAACAATCAAGTCAACAGAAGGATATACATGTAACTAAAACACTTTCCATGAGCAAATTGACTAATTAATATCAACGTTGAATATTCAACACTACACATAAAGATACAAAAAGAACAAAAAAAAAAGTTTTATTCCACTCATGTGGGCTTGATCATAACTTGTATTGGCTTTATCATTAGACTTGTAAACGCTGTCGTTCTGGGGTCCAATGAGGAGCAGCTGCACTAAAATGCACTGAAATAACCCTGGAGTCTAATAGTTCCACTATAGGTGTAAAATTAACACACCTAGGAGCCTTATACTGATTTATAGATGCACCTCTAGAAATTGCATAGTCCATTAGCTCTTCAAATGTGCCATTTTCTACTACTCTAATTTCAAGTGGTCCAATTGAGTTATCCGCAACTCGGCACTGTCGATAAACCGAGTTCAAACTTTCTTCCATAGCCAAACAACATTGGTTCAAAACCTCGTGGCTCGGCGAATTGGTTGGGTCCTTAATAAGTAATTCGCAGTATATAACATAATGTCCTGGAATGGTTTTAGTGTCGGCATAACTAGTGTACTCGACCACGCTAGTACTATAAAGGCGCAAAATTGCAGCAGCGCTATCAATCGCGTTTTGCAACTCTGCCTCATCAGTTTTGTCCGAATCAATGCTCAATAACACATTTTTCCTTCTTATGAATTTAAACTGAGGGGCAGAGTTGTGAAACCCTGTGACCTGGAGTATGTCACCGACTCTGTAACGACATAATCCAGCGTAGGTTGTGATCACAAGCTCGTATTCTTTCCCCACTTCTACGTCGGCTAGGTCCACGAGATGGGGTGGTGAGTCATGAGGATTGGCTGAGTCATGGGGGATAAACTCATAGTAGCACATATTGGGCATTATAGTGTAACATACTTCAGATGGCTTGCACATTGGGTTTAAATTAAGGCCAAAATAACACTCGGACGATGCGTACATGGTACATGCCTTTGGTAAACCACCACTGTAATAATCCAGCGTAGGGATGTACTGAGCCATTGCACCTGTTGCAATCACATCCACAATAAGTAGTACTATTAGAAATCTGAAAAAATTAATAAGGCTATAACATGTTATCGCGTATATAAGTAATCAAATCTTGCAAAGCAAATTTATTTATCATACCTGTGACAATCACATCCAAGTACTTTGTATTTGGCCAAATTCTAGTAATAATCCCTTCCCAGTTCTGTTTTTCACATTCCTTAATAATGAATTCTGCGAGTTCATGATTTGGTTTGAGTATTTTGGAGATGCATTCCCTTATTGAAGGGTCAGAAACTCGGGGATTCAATATTCCTGATGCGATATCTTTAGCAAGTTGCTGCCAATTGAGTTGAAGAAAATGAATAGCTCGAAGTAGACCAGAGGCGAAAACAGCTCCTAACCGGAGGACTTGTTCTCTCATAAGAAGGCCACAAAGCATTTGTGAGTACATGCTCTGGAAAGAGTCGACACAGAGAACAGCTTCGTTGGGACTAGTATACACATTGTAAGGATCGTATGGCCTCGTCTTGAAGTGATCACTTTTGTAGTAACTTGTCAAGACAGGTCTTGCTAGTAGCCCACTGGGTGTCTTGGTTTCTGCTTTTATAAATAGAAAGTATAAACCCTTCCCTTTGTCTAGACCAGGGACATACCTGTTCACAATCCCAAAATCAGAAATGTTCAAAAATAAATACTTGAAAGCATATTTACAATAGCACTTACAGATTCATCACGGGCATGAGAAGGCTGTACAATAGTTGTTTCCGGTCTAACTCATCTTGAGTTGTGGGCATCAGCTTTCTCTCACCAGCAGATGTACCCGAGCTACGTACGAAACAAACAAGAAATGAATTTAATTCACTATGATAATTCATATTAGTCATAATTTGAAAGATTAGGTAATTAAATCCCACCTGGTGAGGAACTCAGAGATGGGATGAGATGAGAAAATTGGAGAACGATCTCCATTAGCGATGCGTTGAATATCAGGTTGAATTTCCTCATACGTGACAACTGGTACTTTGGACTTGAATGTATCCCGGTCCGTAGCACCACCAAGTTTGAATCTTTGAAGATACTCAGTGTTGGCATTTTGGCTTAGTATTTCAGCCAAAACTTTCTCTTGAACTGAATCAACATTTCTAGTCATCTCTTCGATGAATTGAAGGGCCTTAGCATCCTTCTCACATGCCGCCGGCCCAAGAGGAGACGATGAAACACTAGTATGCATAGTCATTATGACAGAAAATAGAAAATACAAGAAAGATATTTTTTTTTTTTCTGTGTGTTTTGGAAGCTGGGAATGACTGACTAGCTTTTTATAATGACATGTTTTAAATATTTCCACGTCATTGTTGACGTAAGTATGCACACGTTGAAGGTGGACTAAAGAAAATTTGGAATATTTCTGGTATGGACTATGACTGATCGTATTGCCTATAAACATTGTAATATTTTGGTCTTGAGGAAAGGGTGCAAATGGGACCCAATATATGCCAGCTCTGCTTTAACCAGGACCTGGTGGGTCAGCGTGTATGCCATGTCAGCAAAGTTCAGCTAACTTCTTTTGTCAAGGAGTTGACCAGACTATTCATCCATTTTTTAGTGAGTTTTTTGGTCAGGGACAAACATACAGAGCTGCTTATCCTAACACATAAAACTATTTCGAGTGTATATAAAACGGAAAAAGGTCGTCAGCTTTAAACTATGTCAAATTGAACAAAAATACATGCATCCAGTTAATAGTTTGGTTTAAAAATGCTTTTATTATTATACGTCTAAAATGTATGATCATTTCCCCATGGTCTTTGAGCGTATATTTACAAACAATTAATTAAAACTTGTGTAAGTACTTTGTTCTCTACTTCTCTTCTCTGCTATGTTATCATCTATCCGGTAAGGGTGTGCATCGGCCAGTTCGATTTGATTTTCGATTTTTAAATACATTAAATCAATAATAATCCAATAAGATATTTTTATCGGTTTCAATTTATTGATTTTTTGGTTATTAACGGTTCGATTTTTAGTTTATCCAATAAGAAAATGTCCACAAAATAAATATATGACTTGTTGCTTTTCTAAAAATTTGACGCGATATAATGAAACAAACAAATCAGTTGTAAATGCTTTGATATAGTGACAGAAGAAAGATGATATTTAATTATGTAGATTGTAGTGTAGAGTACTGATACAGTGTCCAGTAATGTTAGATTTTTAATATTTAATATTCATTAAGGTAAAGTAGCAAATTACTACCGTCTTAATGGGTCTCAATTTACCAATAACCCAATACTAAAATAAAAACCGAACCGATAACCCAATAACTTTTTCTTATAAAACCATTTAAAATTCATTAACCCAATTGCAATAATCCAATAACATATTTGTCAAGACATTTTTCAAAAACATTAACTCAATGTAAATAAATTGATGGTACAATAGGAAGAAAAAAAAATATTTTCTTGATTTGTCAAAAATGACAAATAAAAGTAAAAATCAAATTAGAAAATATTTGACAAGTAAAAATGAACGGATAAAGTATTTAGAAGATTAGAATATATGCTCGAAACTAAACTATCCTACAGATACTTATTCATACTTTCCTGTTCAAACAAAACAAATTTTATACATGATCAATACATCATTGCTAGAATTTTTATTCGGTGTAGAACATCGTTATACTATAATTCTTCATGTGCTGACTTGATTCTTTTTGATATGGGTAACAGTGAGATTAAATCTCAGGACCTCTAGCTACCTGCTCTGATAACATATTGCGTGGGTGGGACGTATGTTTACGTTTCTCCACTTATGGCCGCGGCACTATAACGACCTTGACTGTGCAATTAGTTAAATAGTAGGGGAAGTTCAATTTTTTATGGCAATTGATTGATAATCAATGTGTCCAAAGGGGACCTAAAACTGTACCTGCCTAACTGGATGTCTTTTTGCCTGCTTATATTAAAGTAAGTAAGTATATATATGTAACTACTTCAATTTTGACTTCAAAAAAAGTTCCACACATTTGATGTGCACATGCATGTTGACACTAGTTGTCTTCAACATGCCTGGAGACGTATACGTCTAGTATAAATCTGTAGATAGTGTTCAATAGTTTTATCAAGTCATTAATAACCTTTAGAATTGTACTAATTGGCAACTTTTTGTTTGATCAGCTGAGTGTTATGATTAATTTATCCTTTCATATGTATATATTCAATCTGTTACTAACGAGAATATGACACTAGATAGGAAAATATGAAGGTCAAAGATTAGAGTAGAAGATTAATAGATAGTCGAAGATAGATAACTCTCTTATTGGTGTTGTTATTATTACGCTCTTATACTATCTTTTTCTTCAATTATAGTATTACATATTGGCTCTTTTCTTTATTTATCATATTATTTATTGTTCCTACTTGTTCCCTTCTTAATTGTTAACAACATATGGCTTCTTTGCTAATGTATTTGCTTAATTTTTTTTATATGCTTTACTTGAATTGAGGGTTTATTAGAAACAATTTTTCTACCTTTACAAGATAGGATAAGATTGTGTACACATTATTCTCCTCAAAACTCACTCATGACCAGGGGCAGATTTAGGCATAGGGAAGGTGTGTCACGGGACACGGCTTCGTCGAATTTTTTTACGGAATATACCTATATTTAAAAAAAGAAGAAAGAAAGATAAAACAATTAAAAAGGACACCCCTTGTATCTGAATACTATTAGCTCAAGTGGCAGAGGTGCCACATTTGATGTCTTACGTCCCGGGTTCGATTGTAGGTCCGATTCATTTAAAATCTTATAGACCCACTTTAATTCATTCAAATCTAACTTACTCCTTTTTTTTCTTTTAAGAATTAAATAAAACTCAAAATCTGTGAGTCCTTTATCCATTAGAATTATAGTACATAAATATAGTATTGCCTCCTTAAATCCTTATATTTGTATATTTGTGACTTGTGACTTGTGAGTTCTTCAATTTTCTTTTCGTTCTTGTTCATCAATCATCATTATTTGACATCTCAAATCTCTACACATCATGTAAGTATTTTTTGCTATTCTATTTTAAATTATTACTTGCTTGAATTTTTATTTTTGTTTGTTCATAATAATAATTTTATTTATTTCTATTGGCTTGTTACAGTGAAACAATTTAGAATTCATCAAATTGATTACAATTGTCCGCAATTGTCTATTATTTGATCCTCAATTACTAATTGTGCAAATCACATCATATTAGTCTAAATTTAATGCAGAGATATTATTCTAAAAAAAATTCAAAGTCGATCTTAACAACTAAAGCTTCAACCGACTTGGTAGAACAAGCCAATTAGTCAAAAAAATATCAACGAAGTAAAGGAAATGATTTAAGTTCATTGCCGATTGATGTTAATTTATTAAAAGATGTTAATCGTATTTATTTGCAATACAATCTGTTGAATAATGTTAGTATAAAATTTTATTTAATAATATGAAGATGTGAGTGTTTAATTTAAATTTTTGAAATATTATCTAATTTAAAGAGTAGGTAATTTTATTTTTTTTAATTTAATCAAAATTTTATAATCTTAAGAAAAATATATTTCATAAAGTTCACTATTAATGGGCCCTCAAATTTTCGGAGGCCTAAAGCAAAAGCTTCATTGATTTTTTTTTGAGTCATTCTTATCCCTTAAAAAGACAAGCTGGCCCTTCCCCAAACAAATAATATGATTTTGTACACTTCATTGGATATTCTTTGATTTGGCTTTAAATAACTAGAGGTTTACCTTAATTTTTAACTTAAAGATACGTAATTATATATATATATATATATATATATATATTAGATGAAAACTGATTATTACAAGATTTAACACTTCTTTTAAATCTTTCTCAGAAGCTTCACATTTTTGCTCTAGGTGACTCAACCTCATCCGCGTTGGGCAGTCGAACACCCTTCGTCGAAAGATTATACGATGTACATAGAAAATTACACGAAGTATATAAGTCAAATATTATTTTTATACATATATATTAAATCTTAAACACCCGTAACGAAATTTCTAACTTCGCCGCCACTTAACCTACAACCTTAAAGTGTTGGTGAACCATCTAAGCAACACCACCTCGTTCAAGATTTAACACTTCATTGTTACTCTCTGTTTTAATGTATATGGTGTATGTCATAGTTTTGATTGAACATGGATTTTTCTTAAAACCTTTAAATATATTGTTGGTTTTGATCGTATGGCCTTAAATATGCATGTAAGTAATATTTTTGTGATTATAAAAAATATTAAAGTAAAAATTTAAATTTTAAGCTAAATAATTACCAAATTTAAACGAGCACGTTTAACATATATATATTAACAGCCGTGTTGGAACAATGAGAGATTAATCCTTATATATATATATTGTCAGATTTTGTTTTCTTGTTAACCATTATCCTTGTTTTTTTTTTACTTGTTATCTGCCGTAAAATGAGCCCATATTTTGGTAATTCGCTTAATTTGTTCATATTTTAATGGGTTGGCTGAGTGATCTTTAAACTCATATTTAACCCATAAAAATATGGGTAAAATATGAATTAGCTAAATGAGTTACAACTTTCAACTTTTACTCGGTCAAAATTTATGATATCACTAAAAATGTTGTAATTCTCTTCCTTATTGTTTTATTTGGAAAATATATTGGGACTGGTTTAAGAGTCGCCACTTAATTTTTAAGGTGAAATTAAGAAAACCGATTTTTTCAACAGATTAAACAGAAATCAATTGAAAATATACAAAGGGTTCGAGGTTCTTATTAGCATTTTGGGAAGGGGTTTAAAGCACCCAAAATATCCGCTAATACGCGGTTATCCGGCGATTAATTATTTGGCTAAAAATAATCCTAACTTAGCTTGAATTACAAAATTGAACTATTTTGTTATTAGAACTATTTTAAAGGGAAAAGGGGGAATATTTAAATATTATCTAAGTGAGCTATCTTGTAAAATTATTTTTTTGAGTCTTGTTAAAAAAGATGACTGATTTAGTTAAATTGATAAAACATAACAGGCGTCTTACGGGGATTTGAATTGTTTGACCTCAAGGTTAGCGGCAAATATTAACGAGTACATAAACACAACAAAGAAGGGAGGGAAAGAGATTTGGGCCAAATATGGTTTTCATGTTCGTCTAGGCCAGTATTTGGGCCCATTTTCATATTGGGCCTTCGGCCCATTTGAGTCACCTGCACCTGTCCTATACTAACGTTAAAGAAATATTTTTTCTTTGGGCCTTAGGCCCAATTTTTCACCTGTCCTAGGAACTAACAAGTATAGCAAACAAGTGAACTTAGGCCCAAAATAACAAAATACAATTTTCTTTGAATTAAGAGTGGGCCTTTGGCCCAATCTTTTCATTTTCTTGATCTGCGGCATATTCTTTCAACTCCGGGACCTGTTCGCCAATTTTTAATAGGCTGGTCGACTCAACAAAGGTATAATTGGGCCTCCATGGCCCAAAGGAAGACGCGAGGGTCAAGTCCGTGAGGACCCGGACAGATTTCACATGCAAACACAAACAAATAAAATGTAAGCAACAATTCAATGATTTAATATAAGAAAATAGTGAAATAAAATAAACAGTACCGCTTGAATATCATCGAAGGCATTGAACAATTTTTTATTAGCTATAATTATGTCAAGAACCAAACAAGGTAGACATGAGAAAAATATGCACATAAATATATTGATGCATTAGAAGCAATGGTCAACCCGTAACCACAAATTAATATGGACCAACTTAGAATGCAAAATTGCAAGGCATCAAAGAATGAACTAATCTTAGAAATAATTTTCAAGCTAGTAAAAAAAAAAAAAAAAAAAAAATATTGAGAACTCTTTGTCAAAATCTACCGTGAAACCAAACAACGGCTAACCTTAATGTTAAAATCGACTCAACACTTATCTAGCTCTTAACAAATGCACCCCATAACATATTAAGCAACTTGACAAATAGGAGAATTAATATGCTCACTCTAATTGGCTACATGATCAGTGAAATTGGCCCCAATGGAAAACTAAACATAATGAAAAAAAAATACATTCTTACCAAAGAATTGGCAAATACTGTTGCAATGTTGCACCTCAAAACATTAACATATAACCTCTTCCAATTCCATTTTTTTTAAAAAGTAACAGTGAACTTCCATAAGGAAACAATTAACATCTTTTAGAGCAGGAAATAAGTGAAAACATACACGAGTGAACAAGAGAAACCAAACCATTAGACTCAATGGAATAGGTATGAAATAATTTCCTGTCGAAGCGAGGTATAAATAGGTCTTGGGCATGCTTTAAAGAACACAAACACCGAATTCCGACTTACATTCAAAAGTAGTTAAATGTACAACAACATAATTCATTCGGCACCTTCCAACACATAACGCAAGCATGAGTGCTATTTCAACAAAATAAGAACAAAACAGTAGCCTAATTATCCAGTGAAAACAAGCTAAGACTCTAGGCGAACACAAAGATCACGAATACGGCAAAAATGCAAACAAAGAGACAATTTATATAATTTTCTAAAAAAAAAACAAGAACAATATTGTCAATGATTTAAACAAAACCGAGATACTTGAAAATGTGGAATAAGACCCACCAATCAAACATAACAAGATTTAAACTCAAAAATAAGCACAAGCGACGGCTAAATTATTACTTCGACATCCTCTAAACTCATAGCCAAAGGCATGAACAATGTTTCATCAAGACAAAAATAAAATAAAATTCAGAAACATTAAAACGACGAAGGCAACTTAGGCTCGAAAACAAATCACGTAAGATCAGCTTGTAACCAACAACGAATATTTCATGATTCGACGCTCATTAGAATCGGGAAGAAGAAAGGACAAAGACCAATAGTGGTTTACCTTGTTGGGGCAGCGAACCGAAATGGACGAAGCAGAGGCGACGACCTTCACCACGAGAACTCGATTATAGACAATGGTCAAGAGATCTGGGCAGAGAAATGAACCCAAACGCCAAAAATTCTTGTATCCCCTGCTTTTTTGAAGTATATCCTGCTTGTATTTAGACACTAATCCTTAAATAAATATCTTTTGCTAAAAGAAATCCCCCCCCCCCCTCTTTCGACAGTGAATAAGAAGGGGTTTATATAGATGGGGAATTCTAGAGTTTTGTTTTGTTTTTTTTTTTTTGAAAATGCGATGAAAAATTCGAGTGAGAATGAGGGTAGACTCGGAATTCTCCCACTCAATCCTCAATTCGAAATTTTCCCCGAACCAAAGAGTTGCTCGTTGTACAAGAAAATCAACCCAAATCCCGTAAAATTCGGACGACAGGCAGGGTGGGTGACTCGATCCATCCCAATCGTTCTTGTGCTCGACGTGGCGCCCATCCACGCGAGTCAAGGATGTGAAACGCGGCTGCTGCAGGACGCAAGTGCAGGTCTGTTCCTGTTGTATCATTGATGAAAACGATGGCAGCTTTCCATCTTTTTGACGTGAAGGAGAAGAAATCGCGTATGGGGTCATCTGGGTGTCGCGTCTGGTACGCGCTGTGTTGCTGTTTGGATCGCTGCTATCATCTGGGAATTGTTGTGGACGCGTTGTTGCTATGTGTGAAGGAAGAAGAAGAACGAAGAGTATATGGGTGGGGTCACGTGGGTACTGCTGATTGTTGTTGTAATGTATGGTATGAAAAAGGAAGTGGGTTGGGCTGCTGAGAATTTTAATTGGTGTTGGGCTGGATATTAAAAGATAAAAATAAAAATGGTGGGCTGGAAGAAAGAATTGGTACGTGGGGAAATGTTTGGAGAATGGGTTGCTGGGAATATTGAGATTATTGGCCTAAAATGGCCCTTAAATATAAGTCTAAAGACTTGGTGAAAAAGTGGTTATCATTGTATTATAAAAACTTAGCCGATTTGAACTTAATTTGGATAGATTTGACTAGTAATTAAATAAGACGAATTAATATAAATTAATTAATGAGCTTCTTAATTTTAACAAAACAAAATAATTACCTTAATTATAAACTAATTAACTAAAAATAAATAAAATAAACTATTGACCAACCAACATAATAAACAAAATATTTAATTAAAGAACAAATCTCTTCTTTCTTTTTTTAAACGGTTTACTATTATTGAAAGGTAATAAATATGTACATAATTATGCATATTTATATATATATAAAAGGAAGTGACAAAACTATTTAAAATACTTGAAAAATATTTTGGATTTCATCAAGTCAATTATTTCAAATCGTTTGTAATTTAAGAAGCTCGATGA
>JAJOOR010008654.1:0-32016 GCA_036250505.1 Solanum acaule | reverse complement strand
CCGACAAAAAAATTGCAGTGATATAAGTCCATGATGAAACAAAAGCTAATGAAATGGCAGCCGATTGCCACCATGACTCGTGTTGCACATATAAAATGCGAATTATTTCACGTGCAGTCTTCAAAAGGAAACATGGCAGCACCCACAATAATAGCAAGCGAACAGAATCCTACAAAACAAAATAGGGTAAATGTTTTAAGTCCTAAATAAGACGGGAATATATTATTAATGAAAGTAAAGAAGTCTTAATCGGAAACCTAGTTTATTAAGTACTTAGGCTTAGGATGATGACCAGGCTAGTAAACTTACCTAGTTTGACTTCACTTTTATTCATTAATTTAGTTTGCCTTCAGTACCTTATCAGGCATACAGAAATATGATCATCCAGGGCTTGCAATTTTCTTTAATATGATACAGTAATACTACACCCTTTTCTGAATCAAATATCCGAGGTAGCCCCTCAAATTGCATAAATAAGAGTACTTGTCTTTCATCACAGCACTTAAGTTTGGTGTTTGATTGAAGATGAGAAAGGTTTGTTTCTCTACATTTTACGACAGAGGATGTGGTTACTAAACCATCAATTTCAGCTGGGCTAGTGCACTCCTTTAAACATTAAACCCTCCATACATATTCCCAATCGTGTCTAGGAATGAGTCACAAAACTTTCCAGATTGCAGATCTCAACACATCTTTTCCTTCACTATTGTCTTTTGTTTTGTAATATTCACACATTCAAATTCCTTTATTTTTCTAGTGATGTTCCGGAGTGGAAATCATTAAAGGAACACCAACAATCTATAAAGATGACAAATTAGTGCTCCCGGATAATATACTGAAAGTAGATCCACATAAACAAGCACATGGTGAGACATACAGAAATGAGTACAGAAATTAAGATTGGCACTCACAGAGATCTTCTTATGATATTGATTACTGAATCGCTCGATATGTCCGCTGTAGCGATCGACAAAGAGGAACTTGCGTATTCCATACTTTCGAAGGTTATGTGAAAGGCAAAGCAAAGATGCAGCAGCTAGAAGAGCTTGAGAAACTAAAATATCAAACTCAAAACTCTTAATTTGAGGATTTTGACAATTAGAGACCTCCAGCATAACCATAGGAACTAGAATCCCTAATAGCAAAAAGAAAATCCATGACAGCACAAAGCTTAAAACTGAAGACTGATTGAAACCCAACAAAGTGAGAAATAATTCTAACTTCTGAAGAGTTTTATCTAAATCAGTATCATCAACATCATGATTTCCATTTCCATTTTCTTGGGGTTTGAGCAGGGGAGGAGTTTGCTCCTGTTCTTGGGATTCTGATTCTTGTACATGGACTATGAGGGTCTCATCCATTGGACAAATTCGGATTAATCAAGAAACGAATGAGAAATTGAAGTCAAACCAATAGAGTAGAGTAGATCATTGCAACAAATAATGTGTTGGACAAAAGGTTACGTAAGAAGGATTTGTTTAATATACATACTTTCATCACTCTTCATTTTTTGCTACAGTAAGGGAAACGCAAAGTCTTGGTTTTGTACACCAAAAAGTATCACCTTACTTTGGAAACATCAATTTGAATCCCATTTTGGTGGAATTTTGACATATATATTAAGAAAATAATAGTTGGTGTAGTAATTTATCATTCTAATCTTATTAATTGATGAAATTATTCACTACATTTTTTAAAGGTATTAACTCAATATTATAAATTGAGGATATAACAAAAAAAAGAAAATCATCCTTTTTAATTTGTAAAAAATAACAAGTAAAAAAAAAATTAAATCAGAAAATATTTAATAAGTAAATAGAAACAGAGGAGTATTCTTCTTCTACCTTTTGTTTTAGCAATATTATGCCGATTGCTCCCTTAAATGCCCTCTTTACTCCTACTAATTAAACCCAACATATTTGGTTCAATTTATGTTCTTTTTCATCTAAAATAATTACAAATGTCTACACCTATTTCATTAGACTTTCGTTTTCAGCTATTCAGTAAATATGTTACTCAACTCATCTAATTTGTATTAGATATTGGAGCCCTTGTCGGTAAGGTTCCAATATACAATTACAGATTAGTTTCATATATATATATATATATATATATATAAAAGTAATTCATTTATAATAAATATAATAAATATAGTTATGTTTTATTTATATTAAAAAAATAGCCAAAAGTCATACAAAATACATACGAACTATATATTATATCTTCTCAAAAGTCATAAAAAATATATACAGACTAAACAATATAATTTAATTATACATGAGTTATACTTTGATTATACATTATGACAAACTCAAAAAGTTAAATTTACCTTAATTATACATGAAATATACATTACCATATTCAATGTAGATCAACTAAAAATCATCTCTAAACCGTCCAAAATTTTTAAATGTGAAATCATTGCCAAGTCAATATAGTCGATCAATTTAAAATGGAGGGAGTATAAATTTAGACGCATATAATTTTGTAGATAAAACATTATTAGTGAAGTATTAGTATTTTACGATATTTAGAAAAAAGTTTGAATCAATTAAAATTCAAAATAAAATACTATTTTTTATCAGTTTCTTAATTCTAAGTTTTCACATAGTCTAAATATTACAAAATTGAAGAATATTTTGATATATTTTTTATATCTTTAATTTTGCACTACAAGATTTAAAAGTCTTTTTAATTCTTTTTTAATGTTGTGCTTAGTCAAAATTTGACAAACAAATTGAAACAGGGAAAAACACTATTTTAGAAATTCTAAATGGGACCTAAGAGTTTATAAGATACCCCAAACAAATACAGTAAAACATCACTAAATTAATACTTGATTAATTAATAATCCCTATAAAATAATATTTTCTTTTGGTCCTGACTTGGGCTAATAGAAAAAAATCACGCATTTCGATAAGATAATAAGATAATATTTTTTTCAAAAGATCCCTATATAAATATATGGTCTCATTAATATTACAAATTAATAATTCTTAAAAGTATAAATATATCTTAAACAATTTAGTGAAATATGATTCTATTGTGTTCTTTTTTTGTTAAAATTTAAATCTAGTTGAATCACATCTCTAAATTTACTTATTGCATCCAAAAGTTTTGGTGTTGTCTTTTAGAATTGCACCATAATATTGTGAAGATGTCTAAATGCGATAAGTGCTTCCTTACGCATAATTAGTTTCAACTGTATTGTATCATCTTCAACTTTATCATCAATATTTTTTTTTCAATGTATTACTACAAGAAAAGTGTGAATTACATGGGGATTTCCTTGAGATTAGTATGGAAATTTGCAAGAAAATAAGTTTCCTACGGATTTTCACACTAATCCCCAGGAAAATCCCCATGTAATTCACACTTTTTTTGTAGTGTGTTATCCATAATTTCTTCTAAGCTCTAGATCTCTGACCATGTATTATTTTCACCCATCCAACAAGTTATTAACGTTCATTTTATTGCGATAACCGAGATAATTAATCATGATCTCAAGTTTATGAATGACGTTTTCACAAGTGGGTTCATTTAAATTCTCTGAGATTTCATCCCAAACGAATATTCCGATGTCGAAACACTTTAAATTAATAAATATTAATTTATCGATTAAATAATATATTTATAAAATAATAATATTTCAAGGTCCATCTATATTAATTTAACGAGATTTTACTATACCACAGAAAATAAAAAAATATGCAAATGGATGCACCATTTTTTTTAAAAAAAAATAGCGACATGCTTTAGTTAATTAATTGAAAATGAAGTGGTTTTATTGTCCATTAGCATATAGGTACCTTAGGGCATCTGCAACCCACACATCAAATTTTACATCAAATTTGGTATCAACACTATTTTCGTGTAAATTAACTTCAACCCACTGCATCAAATTTTACACCAAAAAGGATTATTTTTCTCTCTCTTTATTATTATAATATTATTTCTTATTTCATAAAACAAATTCTTTCTAAAACATTCACCATATATAATTCATATTATTATCTTTTATAGTCCTTTAATATAAAATTATTTTATACCATAATTTTTTAAATAATAAAAAATGGCTAGCAAATATTATACATGATACATAATAATGGATAATACAAATAAAAGTGAAGTCATTAACGAAATACAATTAAATAAACATTACATAATTGAAAAAAATTATTTTAAATTCTACATAAATATTCAACTTTCAAGATCACTACGGTGCTCCCATAAATGCTCTATTAATGCATTACGTAGTTCAAAATGAGCTTTTTTGTCCTTTATTTTTTTATGTCAAGCTAGAAATTGTTGAAATCGATAATTTTTGTGAAGGTTAATTGTAGTTATATCCAATTATAATTTATAGTAGAATTAACATCAATTTAATTTTAAAAAAAGTCATATATAGAAAAATTAATTTATAAAAAAGCTTACTTTTATATCTATAATTAATAGTATAAAAATATTACATAAACAATAATTTAATATACAAGATATTTAATTAATATAATGTTTAATTAAAAATTTTGTATAATGCAATAATATTAAAATATTCAATAAAGTGAATTGGTGTGACGAATAGTGTTACACCAAATTTGGTGTAACACTATTCACACACCAAAATTGTGTAAAATTTTATGTTGGTTGGAGCTCCAAAACACCAAAATTTACACCAAATAAAAATTTGGTGTAAAATTTAATGTTCGGTTGGAGATGGTCTAACAAAGCAATTTAGCACAATCTTGTTGAAGCATTCAAATTACTAAATATCGAAAATACCCCTGCTGAGGAATTAACCATGTTGTCTGTGTTCTAGTGTGTGCTTTAGACTCTTATTATAAATAGTGCTCCCACCCCTTCAAGAAGAGTGACGTAGTTTGATTCGACACAGAGTTTAAGAAAATAAAGAAGATTTTTGAATCGTGTGGTCCTAAATTAAAGTTATGTCAAATGTACAAAATTGCCCTTTAATCTTGTCGCCTTAAACATGTCACGTGGAAAACTGAAATTAAAACGAATCAAAAAAAGAAAGAGATCATTTTTTTTGAAACAGACTAAAAAAAAAAGGAGGTCATTCTTTTTAAAATAGAGGGAGTAATATCCTTATTTTCTTCTTCTTTTTTCCGTGGGAGAAAGAGGATATGGCCTAAAATATATAATAGAACTTATAACATAAAGAGGGGTGAATTGAATTTTATTTGAAAATAAGTCAAAATATTAGTCGATTGTTGTTTTGTGTAAGTCGATTTCCCAGCAGGTTAGAGGAATAAAAAGAGATTTAATAAATTGTAAAACAAAGTAAAGGGTCGTTTGGTTGAGTGTATAATAATGATGCTAAATAAAGTGTATTAGTAATATTTGTATTAGCAATGCACGTATTAGTTATGCTTGCATTAATTATAAATAGATTATTTTTATGTATTGTTTAGTTTGATGCATTAAAAATAGCATGCATTGCATAAAAATATATTTACAAAAATACCCTCCACTATTATGGTGGAAAAATTATAAAAAAAAGTTTTGATGGGCAATTGAGTCTTTAATCATGCTAATGCATGCATTAAAATAATTGCATTGCTAATACCTAGACATATATAAGGGTTAGATGAATAAACATATCTAATAAAATTATAAAAGATAATAACAAAACATGAGACCAATTGACACGGTATTTTTATACTGATTCGGATCACCAATGTAGTGTCTACTCGAATTACTAAAGATTTTTTTTAAAGCCTTTGAATGAACCTTGATTACATATTGTTCCACAATGAACTTTGAGAGCTTTCCAATTAATAGGAAGATTACAACTCCGAGACACCGAACAAATTTCCTAGGATTGGTATAACTGGCATGATATAGACCACGAAAAACATGCAGGTGAACCACAATGAAAAACCTGGATGATTCCAGTTCTCTCTGTGTGGTCAAAACTTCTACTTGTATAGCTTTCTAACCTCTCCTTTTCTTTTCTTTTCTTATAACTAGTCTACTATAATGGATACAGTGCTACTGTGAGATGGAAGAGTAAATAATATTCTTCTTAGAGTGAAGTTGTGCATCTTTCTTCTTCGATATTGATCTTCATTTATACTACTTTGCTATTTCATTGTAACACCTCCTTCGTTCGAACGTTGGATATAACTTGTACTTTTGTGTAAGACTAAGAGTATTTAATATGTTAGGAAGAATGTTTTAAGAGGAATTTTAATTTTACAAAGGTTGTATGCTAAGTGTTGAAGTCAAGGAAGTTTCAAAATAAAAATTAGCAAAAGTTGTTGTAAATCCCCCGTCAAGAAATTCTTTGAAAATTTTGGTCAAATATCCTAACAGTTTTCTACCAATATATGAAGAGTTAGAATTCCCACAACCTATCAAATCGAAGTTCTACAAGTCTAGCTTCCAACACTCTAAACCATTCATCCGTATGACTTTAGAATAGAAAGATAATTGCGTTTTTGTGAGACTGCATAAGCAAGCACATTGAGGTGGGTTCCCCTAGCCCCTAAGTCAGTGATGCTTTATATATATCCCTCTTTTTCGTTTTTTTCTTTAGAAGAACTTGAATAAAAACCCACACAAATAAGAATCCAAGCCACCAAATCATCCATGGGTGTTAGGTTTCTCAACTCAAAAGTTTAACGAAAGTTGCTTTACATCGCGAGCTCATCATTGTGGTATATATTTTTCTTTTTGTTGATTTAGGCTCCATTTGTTGCTACTGGAAAGAGGAAGTTTGTGAAGTGTATACTTCTCTACTGTTTATAAGAAATATAGAAGGAAAATACTTTCTTTAGAGAATGCTCAAGTTTTATATAGGCTACTTAAGGCCACTGGAGATGATTAAAATCAACTATTACATCTCTATTTATACTAATAAAATGTAAAATCAAAGGTCTTGCACAAATAACTAGATACATGTATCATAATTTACTCAGGACCGTCTTAACCTCTAGGTCACTAAAGCCATCGCTTTGCACCCCATATATTTTAGGGGCCCATTTTTAAAAAACAATTACTTATATATGTTATTTTAAAAAAAATTATATGTACAATGAGTGTTATGATTTCTACTAAGAAAATTGCATATGAGATAAAAGTAAACCTGAATTTCATAAGAAACAATTTGATGAATATAGATAGCGAAATCACAATGTCCGTTGAAGAATCTTTTAGAGTTGATTGCTTTATATATGTAGAGTAGATCAAACTATTTTTTCACTTCAAAATAGATTTGAACCAATTGAAGCATATGGAAATATTTTTGATTTCTTATTTAGTGGTAAAATATTGAGATCACTAGATGATGAGAATTTAAAAAATATTGTCTTAACCTTGAATTTTCTTTAACACGTAATAGTTATTCTGATAATGAGGGTTTAGATTTATTTTTTGAATTAAAAGTGTTAAAGGGAAATAATACAAGTAGAATATAATGATCTAATGAAAATACTCAATCAAATAAAAAGACTTGATTCTTTTCCATATACATATATTCCTTATAGAATAATGTTAACAACTCCTATAACCGTTGAATTGCCTCAGCCAAAAGAAGTTTTTTCGAAACTAAAATTGATTAAATCTTCTTTAAGATCAATAATTTCTTAAGAGAGATCGAATGAATTAGCTATATTATCATTTGAAAAGGAATTATTAAAACACATTGTTTATAAAACAGTACCTGATGACTTCGCATCTAAAGTAGCTAGAAAAGTAGATTATAAATAAAAGTATATATGATGAAAAAAATAAAATATCAGGGCCCTTATCTTAACTTTCGCTTTAGGCCCCCAATGTTGTTGAGTCAGCCCTGAATTTACTAGATACATGTATTACAAAATCCTGAAAGACTTTTTGAAAAACTATGAGACATTATTGGGAGACTAAATATCAAGGTGTGAATGCATTAATTCCAACACTCCCCCTTAATGCATTTACTTGACAACTCCAATGCCTCCTCGAAGATAGCAAAACTTTTCTCTTGGAAGTGCTTTGGTGAAGATGTCAACAAGTTGTTCTCCCGTCTAACAATAATTGCAACTGAATTTTGCCTTTCTCTTGTGCTTTTGAATATCTCATTTTTTATTGAGTTTGGTTTCATAATCCACTTTAGACTTGTAACTTCTCTTTCTTTGGGTATACTCACACACTCCCAAGTATTATTTTTCTCAATCATCTGAATTCATCATGCTTTATTGGCTCGTCATAATTTTCTTTCTCAACATCGGCAAAGTTGCATCTTTGATAAATGTCACTAAACATTTTTGTTCCTTTGGAGGTGATTCTTCATCATCTGAATATGAGATTTCTCCGCCTTGAGGGACATCTTCCTCTTCCTCATCCTCATCTTGATTTGACACATCTAAAGATATGATAGAAGTATTTTCTACCTTAATCTCAGTATGTATCTCTGTAAGGCCTTGCACCATGTTTTTTTGGTTGAGGAGCTTCAAACCATAAAAAATTAAGTGACAAAATCTTTTTTGCCAAAGCCATGAATCATCTACAACTTCATTTTTAATGCATTGTAATGAAATTGTGAAGGAAATTTTCTTTTTATCATCTTTACTTCAACAATGACTTGACTTGGCTTAATTTTATCATAAATCTTGCAATAATTATCTCTAAACACAAGAGAATAATCAATTTCCATGAATTGACCAATACTAAGGATTTTTTCTTCCAAGTCAAGAATAAAAAAGACATCATGAATTTGCTTACAACTCCCTTTTATGTTGATCGAAATGGTACCTTTACCTTTTGCATCTACTAAGTCTTCATTCCCCATTCTCACTTTAGTAGTGATGCTACTCTTAATTAAGAGGAAATCCTTTTCATCTCCGGTCATAGTCATGTGATTGCTACAACTGTTATCAACATACCATTCATTGGTTTTAATGAAGCATCATAGTGAGAAGCAAAGAAAAGGTTTTCTTCCCTTTCTTCCTCCTGTTTTTCACAAAAAAATGTTTGCTCCCGTTGCTTGTGCCATCAATCCTTCTTAATGTGGCCAAACTTTTTACAAAAGTTACGTTGGGGCTTGCCTTTGTGCCAATATTTTTCTGCATTGTGATTAGTCCTTTTGCAAATTTTACAAAAAAGACTAGTACTTTTCTCACCTTTTTCTTCAACCTTCATAGAGGAATCATCATGATCTTTCTTTTTTTTTTGGATTGTAATTCTTCTTTTGTTGATTTTTTGAGAAATTTTGAGAATTCTCATTTGTTCTGGACTGGAAAGCCATCTCTTTGGGTTGATCTTCATGAAAAAATCTTCGCTTCTCATGTGCACGAAATGATCCAACTAGATCTTTGATGGAAAGCTTAGAAAGATTTTTCGTCTCCTCAGTGATAGCAACAATGTATTCATACTTTTCTGTGACACTAATTAGAATCTTTTCCACAACTTGTCGGTCAAAAATTGTATCACCATGATTAACATATTCATGACTCTTGCGCAATATTCATCTATTTTTCTAGATTCTATCATCTTCAAGTTTTGAAACTCTCCTCTAAGAGTTTGAAGATTTATTGTGTGTACCTTTTTGTCACCATACATTTCGATTTCCAAGGATTCCCAAGCTTGCTTTGCAGTCTCACAAGTAGCATTTTGCAAAATATGCTCTTGAGACTCCCATTTGGATTTTGCTCAAGGCTTTTACATCTTAACGATACTTAGCCTCAAGATTTTTCATCTCTACTAGTGAAAGTTTATTATTGTTTTCTAGCTCTTCATAGTCATTTACAACAATAGTGCACAAACCTTCAGCTTTCAAATGCGTTCTCATTCAAAATCAGTTCCATAAAAAAAATGGAGTAAGAACAACTGAAGAATCAGTACCTTTATTTGTTTTGGATGATATATTTTTTTCTTTACCTAATCCCACATTAAGAACGAAAACCTACCCTGATACCATTTTATATGAAATATAGATGGAGAATACTTTCTTTAGAGAATGCTCAAGTTTTATATAGGCTACTTAAGGCCACTTGAGATAATTAGAATCATCCAATACATCTCTATTTATACTAATAAAATATAAAATCAAAGGTCTTGCACAAATAACAAGATACATGTATCATAGTTTACTATACATGTATTACAAAATCCTAAAAGACTTTTTTAAAAACTAAGAGACATTATTGGGAAACTAAACAACAAGGTGTGAATGCATTAATTCCAACAGTTAGCACCCTTTATTAGAAGGTAAGAGTTTTAAATCCTCTAATCAATTCTGAGGAGGAATTTATTGTTATTAGAATGTTTGTTGTATTTTCTTGTCATATATTGATTACATCTCATGGTGGGTACTTCTAACATCTTGTTTAGCTTAGGATTACAAAGAATTTTTTTGAGGTAATCTTCATGCTACGACCCTCCTTCAAAATTCCTGTTCTAGTATCGTTTTATAGATTTCTGAGCCATGAGATAGTTTTTTGGATACCATGGCTCCAGATAGCCACTCTTTCTTATTAAGTTTGGTTATTCTTGTTGTATATTGATGGTGTTAGGGTGACAAAGCGATGAGATATTGGTGCGCCACATTTAGAAAGTCACATACGGAGGTTATCGATTGAAACGACGTGGAGTCTGCCATGTTATTTTACCTCGGGATCTTTCCACTCTTGTTAGGTGTTTATAGCTTCGTATTGTTGTTAGTAGATGATACGCTCAAATTACACCTCCCTAAAGAAGTATAAGCGATCGTTATCAAGTAAAGAACCCAACTTGAAGGTTGGGGTCGATCCCATGAGGAATATGGTTTAGACTTAAACTTAACTCATTATATTCGTTTAGTCAACTTATTTCCGAGACAAGTAAGTTAGGGGGGGGGGGGGTTTGTGTAACAAATAACTGATTTAGTCAACTTATTTCCGAGACAAGTAAGTAAACGGGGGAGGGTGTCTATGTAACAAATAACCGATTGTAGTTTAGAGAACAAGTGAGCAAGATTCAAACTTCGGTTGTTATCAATGAGAGAGAGAAACTAGGGTGTATGTGTTCCCCATAAGCTCATAACGTGGTAATCCTAGTAATAGAAATCCTTTCCTAGTGTATCACATGCAAAGTGGTAAGTTATGTATCCCTAAGTCCTTGGTCCGGCATATAGGAAATTTCACCCCTCACCTTGGTCCGACTACGTGTGTATAATTTACTAACTCTTACCTTTACCTCATATTAGACATCACATCAATGTATGGCTTAGTTTTCACCCTCGCATCAATTGACATTAGACTATTAGATAGTATCACACTAAATCTTTGTTGATAATTCTTTTCTTATTAACTACCTCCTTGGTCCGGCAAGTAGCAGCAAGGCGAGTTCTAACGTTGAGCACCATTAAAAAGACTTCTAAACGAAAGAATTATCAATGCATGCAATAACACTATTCAAGAATTACTTAGTTACTATTCATACTTTGTTAATCACTCATTGTTCCCACAACCCTAGTTGTGGATTTAGTTACCCATAATAGCAAGAACACAATTCATATTCTTAGAAGAAGAATTCATGAACTTACATAATGAGTAGAAGAAACCCAGAATCTCCAATTGAAATTCAAAGCAAGAATCTTAAAACGAGGTTTACATACCCTATTTATAGAAAACATAGTCCGAAACAAAAAGGAAATGAAATAAGGAAATAAAATGCTGGACGCAGCTTCAATCGACGAGACTGACCTACGGACAGTGGATCGACCTACGGTTCGTAGGTCCCTTCCGTAGCTCAGGACTTAGACAAAATCTCAGAAGCTTGGAACCTTCAACTTTCTGATGCAAACGATGGACCTACAGAACGGACCGTAGGTCCCCTCTCGTGGCTCCACACTTAGAACTTTTCATCAGGTACTGGAACTCAGACTTTCTTATACAAATGATGGAAATGCGGGAAGGCCCATAGGTCGACCTACAGTCTGTCAATAGTTTCTGTAACTCCATACTTGGTCAAGACTTCCCTGATGCTCCATCAACGCCACCAACCTACGGAGCGTGACTGGACCTACGGTCTGTAGGTCACCTCCGTAGGTGGCTCCTTCTGCAAAATTCAGCTGTTGTCTCTCTCAACCTCGTCCAAGTCTATTTCCTACAAATATAGCACAATAATCAATAGTTCTAATACAAAATGGCCCTAGACACACACAAGTCTTAAGTAAAATGTATTAAAAATACCGTAAACTCATGGTTTATCAACACCCTCAACTTAAATTTGTTGTTTGTCCTCAAGCGACGCACTAAGACTCTAAACGACACTTGTATAGAAGCAGACATTCAAGCACAAGCAATCACATGACTTTCTATCCCGACTCCCTTTTCGAGTTCAAATATTTTCTCTTAGACCCAACAAGCTAACTCATGCGGATCAAGATACGACAAAGATCGACCAACATGCATCACAACATACACTTTCTCACAATCACCAAGGTACCAACTTTTCGACAATGTAACTAGTGCCCTCACTTCAAACGAAATCTTCTTCACACAATGAATATGATTTTGAGTACAAGGATTCATTCAACACTCATACTCATAAGTAACTTCAAGTACAGTTAGTGCTCAATACCATAGGCTTTCCCTTATTTTTACTGCTTAGACTCTCCAAACTAGTTGCTAGGATCACTATAGGACTTTCTTAGCTTGTAACGTAGGCTCAGGGTCAGGTGTGGTACATTTGGGTGTTTTTTAGTGACTTTTTGCCCTGCTTGACATTATTGGCTATTTACCGCTTCCTTGACCTATTTTTGGCATCTTTTCATTTCACTTTATTTCCCTTAACTCTTTGCAACATGGATGTGACTTTTTGACTTTGTGACTCTTATTTCTCACTTTATTCTTTTTCTTTCACTTCATTTTTCTTTTGTTTCTTTCAACACTTTTCTTTTGCTTCTTTTTACACAAAGTCATGTCCTTTTTCTTTTTTTCTTTTCATCACACAACTCTTTTCATACTCTTTTTTCATTTGGTTTCCTCTTTCATAGCCGCCCTCAACTTATGCATTTTTCATTAGTTGAGGTGCACAGTGTCCAGTGTCGGACCAGGGCCAAGATCAAGGTCACTTTTGACTTAGCCACCCTTAACTTAGGCTTTTGGCCTAATTCAAGGTGCACATGTCCAAGGAGGGACCGGGGCCAAGACAATATTTTAAGGGAAGGTGAGTTAGGTGAATCAAAAGAAATGGTCAATTTTAGGCTCAAATATTTGGATCAAAAGGGAATAATGCTACCATTTGGTTAGATCATTTTAGGCTTAAGTGGACTAGTTTGAACAATGGCCTATGATCACTTCCCAACTTCTAGCTTAGATTATCCTAATAGGACTAATGGGGCCAGTTCTAGATTGGCACAAAACAGTCTGAACATTCAACTATCCTCACACACTCTTGGCACCTTGTTTCATTATCAGATTATCAGATTACCCAATTCAAGTTTTAGCTTAAGTCATGAAATCAAATTGGTTCTTTATCATGTCATACTTAGAGCCAACACATTCAACTCATTCTAGCCTACATTATTAGCACATATCACAAATTTTGGACGGGTATCCTTTTTTATTCTTGACTATGCCATCATGCTTCTACACATACAATCCTAACACATGCCAATTCAACATACTTAAAACAGTCTCTTGGGGAAAAGAACATAGGCAAGAAAACCCCAAGAGAGGAATATAGTGCGATTGTCCCCAATGCACAAAAAGTAAAGAATAAAAGATCAGGTGATGCAAACCTGTGGCGCATACCGCCGAAGACCTATCAACAAGCGGGTGGGTCTGGTTTCCTAGAGCCCGCTGGATCAACACTTGGGTCACCCTCAGTAGTGCTCGCATCAACTATTACAACACTCTCAGTAGTGCTATTTGCACTCTCACCGCACCATCAGTGGTGCTCACACTGCTCGAGGCACCAACACCAACCTCCCTAACCCGTTGCTGGCATGTCTCCCTCATCAACTATAGATGCCTTCCGAGCCTCCTCAAATTGCTGGCGCTCCCTCTTGCGAGCTTTCTCAACCTTAGTATCCTCAGAAGCCCGACTAGAGAGGGGGCGCTTCCCAACACGACGGGAAGAGGAAGGTGGAGGCATATCATCCCTGAATAGAGCATCTAACACCGTATCATCAACCGGTGCTATGGGGGCCGACTCGGGCTCAGTCTCTGGTGGAGCTAGGAGAATGTCAAGATCAACCCGGAGACTGGCTAACTCCTTCTGGAAGGCAGAAACATCAATGGAGGGGGCTGGCTGCTCCAAGATACGCAGCTCAAAAGCATCAAGGCGCTGGTGGACTGCCTGAACCTTACGGTCCATCATCTGCTCCATCTGTTGTTCCACCCTAGTCGCAGACTCCTCAATTGCCCACTGAATCCACGACCTCACATGCTGCAGTAGTGTGGCCATCTGAGCCTCTAATTTCTGGACTCGAGCTAAGGGTGCAATGGTAGACCCTAAAGAGGGGGTGGCTCTGGAGGAGCTCGGGGCTTGACTGGTGGCCGGAGAATGGGAAGCAGAGCATCCTCAGTGGGGGCTGGAGGGGTAGGCTCATCAACTTGTATCTACTCCACATCAATCACTAAGTCTGCTCCTAGTGGAGGAACCTCAACCTGCGGCTCTCTGCGTGGTCCCACCATATTTGCCTCGTCTCGAATCAGGCCTATATCCAGGTCTTGGTCACCTGGATCAACTTATCATAATGCCAGACCGGCACTCCAAAATCCCTGCACAACTGAAAAATGAGGCATGGGAAGGTGTAAATGGTGGTGGCCTTGAAGGACCTCTAATGTATCTCCGCAATAATCATGCGGGCAAAATCTATCTCGAATCCAACAACTAGGGCTGCCATTATGACTGCGCGGTCCCAAATGAGTACATTATCAGCCTGTATAGGGGACACCTGATTCTATACCAAAAGCCAGAAGAATTTGGCCATAAATGTGAGGGTGGCCTTCTTGATACTCAAGCCTGGGGTGCTGACCCACTCGGCGCGCTTTCCGTTTGTAGCAATATGACGGGCCAACCAGCGCAATAAGCTCTCCCTCTGCTCTGCATTCCTTTGGAATGCCCCGCTCCTCACTATGTCCCAACGATCATCAAACTCTGCCATATTGATAGCTAGAGTATGGCCCGGGCTGTATAGGAACTTGCGGATGGTGGCCTCAGATAGATCAATAGAAAACCCACGTACTAGTGTCGTCGTGAGTGGAGTCTGTGTGGTGGGCTTGACCCGTCTGTCAATAGAACCTCGGAGGGTGGTTGCGTAGGAAACATAGAACTCCCTTACGATCTCCTCGCTGTACGACCCTAGGCTACGGGCCATCCACTCGCATCGGTGTCGCTTGAAGATGTCATGAATAGCGAGCACGATGTGCAAACTACCCGTGAGAACTCGACGCTCCTCAAAGACTAAACGAGCTGGCCTATCCTTCTCAGTCATCATCTTAGCATCCCTGTATATTTGCCACTGATCATGGACACACCACCTATTTGGATCCTTAGCAACTGCAGCAGGCTCGATGTCTGGTGGTACCGAAATGTCCCCCTTGCTAGTAGCCTCATCAGACGAGGCAGCCCTACCATGTGAACTTGACCCGAATGTGGAGCCGGACCCGGAAGCAAAGGTGGACTCGGAGCCAGAAGCAAAACCAGTCAGTGAATCGATCAGTGTGTCCTCCTCATTAGACTGGGAGGCAGTGATTACGTCGGGAACCACCTGCCAGTTTTGATTCCGGGTAGTGCGAGGTGCATTTAGGGATGTCCTTATAGTAGGTGGGACATAAGCGGGGTCGGTCTCTGTATCAGTGTCTTCATCAATCAACCTTAATGTTGGGGACACGGGCTTTGACTTGCCCCTTGGCACGTAAGTTGGGGTTTTCTTGGGAGCCATTGCACCTGTGGAGGAAGAATTAGTACCAAAATAAACATATAGCACACTCGAAATTTTTTTAGACCAAACAACGAACCGAAACAAAAACTAAAAAAATTTCTATGCAGTGGAATCAGTGGCCACCTACGGTGTGTACCAACGGTCCGTCGGTCCCCTCCGTAGGTCAGAGGTCCCTAAAAGTTGGGCTCTGATGGGAACCACAGATTCGCAGAACGGTCCGTAGGTTGACCTATGGATCGTAGTCCACCTCTGTGGTTCCACACTTGGTGGATTTTCCATGTGCAACAAACCTACGGACCTAATCTACGATCCGTAGACGGGGTCTCGTGGATCAAATCTATGCAAGGTATCAGACATGCCTCATTTTTAAACCATGTTTTCAACAATTCAACAATCACCCTAAGTCTAATCATGCATTTCAACACAATTTATGATAGTTTGTCATCCCTAGGGTTCCGTTTACACATTATTTCACATTTATTGTATTCAAAACTAGGAACCGTAAGTCGAAACTGCAATTTAGACTATTTTCTCTGATCTATTTGATTACAAAGACAACACAATCACATTCTATCGTCCCAAGGGTGTTTCTACTCTAGTTTATCATGCAATTTCAAACAACAAACAACCCAAGGTCAAGACCCACTTCGTGACTTCATGTATTGAACAATGAATACCGAAATTCAAAGTTAAAGTGATGTCTGTTACGTTACAAGTATTGAAATTGGGTGATTGTGTGATGACAATGGACTCCTTTAGACCTTTGTGCTAGCCTTTTGATGTAGAACCCGGACAATGGAATCGCTGGGGAGAGGGAGATGATGATTTGGGAAGAGGGAAAGTGATATGGAAATATGGGGAAGTGATTGTGGAGTGATCTGTGGGGTTTGGGAGTTTAATGGAGTGATTTAGGGAGATGAAAGGTTTAGAAACGGTTGGGAGGGAGTTTAGAATATGAGGGATGAATATAAAAATGAGGGGTTTTATTTTAAAAAGTGTTCGGGTCGGGTCGGGAAAAACCTAGGTTTGGACCAACGAAACCCCGTCTATGGTCCGTGGGTCGACCTACGGACCGTAGATGGGGTCTGTAGGTCACTCAACATTTAAGAAAATTTCAAGGACTTACCTGGGGTCTACGGACACCATTTACGGTCCGTGGATTGAACCACGGACCGTCGATGGGGTCTGTAGTCCTCTGCAACAGACATTTTTCTGCATATTTTGCTTTAAATCTCTGCACATGTAGCAACCGCTAGGCCTTTCTTTTTACATTTTCTGGACCCTTTTTAGACACGGACCCTATTCTACATCTAGCCAACACTAAAACAAAAATAAAATTGCAATCTAAAGAATTTTACAAGATCAAATAAACAAAGAAAACTCCTAAATCGAAAAGAAAAACCTATAGTTGGCTAGATTGTACATCTTGGGTTGCCTCCCAAGCAACGCTTGATTTAACGTCGCGGCACGACGCATGCCTCTTGATTACTCAGACTTCATCAAGATAGTAGGCCTCAACCACCTCTTGCACATTCTCCTCTTTTCCCATGTAGACCTTGATCCTTTGCCCGTTCACCTTGAACCTTGTTCCCTTATTGTTTTTGAGCTCAACTGCTCCATGTGGGAATACTTGCATGACTATGAATGGCCTGGTCTACTTGGACTTGAGCTTGCTAGGAAACAAGCGCAACCTAGAGCTGAATAGAAGTACAAATCACCCACAACAAATTCTCGCTTTTCAATCTTTTGATCATGATACTTATTCATCTTCTCCTTGTACAAGGCTGAAATTTCATAAGCTCTTAAGCGAAACTCATCAAGCTCATTCATGTCACATACTCTCTAATTCGATTCAGTTCCCCAATCCAAATTCAGCTTCTTTAGCACCCACGTAGCCTTATGCTCTAGCCCTACCGGCAGATGGCAAGACTTCCCATATACAAGTTGGTAGGGGGACATACCTATGGGACTATTAAATGCGGTGCGATAGGCCCATAGAGCATCATTAGGCTTCCTTGACTAATCGGTTTTATTTGCATTCACAGTCTTAGCCAGAATCTACTTGATCTCTCTGTTGGACACTTCAACTTGCCCACTAGACTGCGGATGGTAAGGAGTGGCTACATTGTGGAGGACGTCATAATTCTCAAGTAGCACCTTGAACAACTTATTACAAAAGTGGGAACTTCCATCGCTGATAATTGCCCTAGGTGTACCAAATCTGGAGAAGATATTCTTTTTCAGGAATGTGGTGACACTTTTACCTTCATTGTTGGAAAGCGCAATTGCTTCCGCCCAGTTCAACACATAATCAACCACAACAACAATATACTTCATCTCATGTGAACTCACAAATGGACCCATAAAATCAATGCCCCATACATCAAATAACTCTATCACCAATATCGAATTCATAGGAAGCTCTTGCCTCTTTGAAATTTCTCCTTCTCTTTGGCAACAATCACAAGACTTGGCGAAATCATGAGCATCTTGGTGGATGGTAGGCCAATAATACCCACACTGCAAAAATTTATGTGCAGTCTGAATACCACTATGATTCCCACCAATAGGCGATGAGTGACACACCTCTAGTATACTCAACATCTCAACCTCGGGAACACATCGACGAATAATCCCATCAGCACAACTATCATACAAATAAGGCTCATCCCAAAAGAACTTCTTAACATCATGCATAAACTTTTTCCTTTGGTGAAACGACAAATCCGATGGCACCAGATCACTTGCCAAGTAGTTAGCAAAGTCTACGAACCAAGGAATTAGATCATGAGAAGCAGGCAATACCCATTCATCTGGAAAAGCATCATTAATTTCAGCCCCATCTCCTAGATTTAGCATAGCTTCTTCCTCCAATCTAGACAAGTGATCGGCAACCTGATTTTCTGTCCCCTTTTTATCTTTCACCTCAAAGTCGAACTCTTACAGCAAGAACACCCATCTAATTAACCTTGGTTTTGCATCCTTCTTAGCCATCAAATACCTCAATGTAGAATGGTCAGTATGCACTATGATCTTAGTACCAAGCAAGTAGGATCAAAATTTCTCGAATGCAAGAACCACCACAAGAAGTTCATGTTCAGTCATTGTATAGTTCTTTTGAGCCACATTTAGAGCTTTGCTGGCATTCTAAATAGGATGAAGAATCTTCTCTCACCTCTATCCCAATACCACACCAAGCGCCACTCCACTTGCATCACACATTACCTAAAACGGTTGCCCCCAATCCGATGAAATAATGATAGATGCGGAAACTAGCTTTTCCTTCAACTCTCCAAATTCTCTCAGACAAGCATCATCAAAATCAAACTTACACTCCTTTTCGAGCAATTTGCACAATGGATGTGCAATTTTGGATAAATCCTTGAAAAACCTCCTATAGAAACCTGCATGCCCAAGAAAACTTCTAACAGTGGAAGCTTTTATATTACCTCTACTTTCGCTCTATCAACCTCAATACCCTTCTCAGAAATCCGATGACCCAGAACCATCCCCTCTTTCACCATGAAGTGGCACTTTTCCCAATTGAGCATAAGATTGCACTCTTCACACCGTTTAAGTACTTCAGCTAGATGGTCTAAACAATGATCAAAAGAGTCACCTACCACAGAGAAATCATCCATAAATACCTCAATAGTGTCCTTCACCATATAAGAAAATATCGACATCATACAACGCTGGAATGTCGTTGGAGCATTACACAACCTAAATGACATTTGTTTAAAGGCAAAAGTCCCATAAGGGCAAGTGAAGGTGGTCTTCTCTTGGTCTTTCGGAGCTATGGAAATATGATTGTAGCCCGAATAACCATCAAGAAAATAATACCAATCCTTACCGGCAAGTTGGTCCAATATCTGATCCATGAACGACATAGGGAAGTGGTCCTTTTCTGTCCAAGCATTTATTTTTGGTAATCCATGCAGACTCTCCATCCAATCACAGGCCGCATCGGAACAAGCTCATTTTTCGCATTCGAAACCACAGTAATCCCATCTTTCTTGGGCACACACTGAATAGGACAAACCCAACTACTATCTGCAATGGGATAAATAACTCCAGCATCCAACCACCTGATGATTTCCTTTTTCACTACCTCTTGCATATGTGGATTTAGTCTCTCTGGTGCTCGATACTAGGCTTGTGATCCGGCATGAGTTGGATTTTATGAGAACAAATGTCAGGTGGGATCCCAATAATATCTGCAATAGTCCACTCAATAGCCCACTTGAACCTCTTCAACACGGAAACCAATGCCTCAACTTGTGTCATATTCAAATCTGCCGCAATGATGATCGATAAAGTACCATATCTCCCTAAGAATACATACCTCAAATGTGATGGTAGAGCATTAAAACCAGTTTCGGAGCCTCTTCAACAGATAGTCTTGTGGGTGGAGAGTCACGATTCTTCATGTCTAACTCCAATCTCTTTGGTTTTGAACGGAATTTGAACCTATCAAGTGCGGCGACCAATTCATCATAGTCTTTAATACCATCACCCTCAAAATTCATCATTACCGCTACTAGTGCTTTAACACCCAACCTCTTTTCAATAGACACCTCAGAATCACTATCTACAATATGATTCACCACTGATACTGACTTGAGCTCACTACTTTGCTTCATGGATCTACATATGTTGAAAGTTACATCTTTACTATTCAATCAGAACTTCATCTGCCCATTCTCCATATCGACCAAAACGCGCCCAGTGGCAAGGAATGGTCTCCCAAGGATTATGGGAACCTTAAAATCAACCTCACAATCAAGTATCACAAAATCCGTCGGAAAGATAAAAGACTCCACTTTTAATAGTACATCTTGGAGCACACCAATGGGCCTCTTCACAGTTCTATCGACCATGAGCAATCGCATCGCAGTCGGTTTTGGATCCTCTAAACCCAACTTCTTGTAAATAGACAATGGCATCAGATTAATACTAGCACCCAAATCACACAACACCTTCACAAAATGTAGCAACCCGATGGTACACGAAATAGTGAAGGCACCAAGATCCTTCTTCTTCTGCACAAGGGACCTTGTAGCAATTTCACTACAATGTTGCAACCTATCATCATCTTAAAAAATCACGCCCCTTTTCTTCGTCACCAAATCTTTCATAAACTTCGCATACCCAGGCATTTGCTCCAAAGCTTCTATCAACGGATTATTAATGGATAGTTATTTCAACATAGCGATGAACCTGCGGTATTTCCCTTCTTCATTCTTCTTACCTAACCTCTATTGGAATTGAGGTACAGGTCTAGGCATGGGGACAACCTTTTAGGTTATCTCTGCTTCCTTCTCTGTAGCATTCTTGGACTCGACAGTAATCTCAATCTCTCTATCATCTTTCTCAACAACAACTTCAACCTCAGACGGCATAGGTGGATCAATGGTCAGCTTACCCCCTTGAGTAGTGACTGCCATATAATGCCCATCATTCTTCAGATTTTGGATGGTGTTGCTAGGAACTGTGCCAAGCTGACGTGGGTTTACTATAGTGGATAACTGATTCATCTGCTACTCAAGTTGCTTGATCGACACTGCATGGGCGTCAACTATTTGACCAATACCAGACAAGTCATTCTGCATCTCCTTCACATTCTCATCACTCGAATCAAACCTCTTCATCATCTTCTGCATCATATCATCAATACGTGACATATTACCCCCACCTTCTTTATTACCAGATTCCCAATTTTGAGGAGGAATATAAGGATCACCCCTATCGTTTCTCTTGCCATAGTTGTTCTGATTGTAGTTGTTGTCACGATTGTAATTCCCATCCCGAACATACTGACCCTCTCGATTTTAGTTACCATAGTTTCGACCTTGGTTTCCTTAACCTTGGCGTCAATTATCCGAATCAGAACCTTGGGCATTGGCTCGAAAACCCCCCGTCTGATCATTCACTGCATAAGTATCCTCTTCATAGTAGCACTCCTCAACCGGTGGTGGATTCCTAGTCAAATAATTCACAGAATTTACCTTTTCGGCACCTCCGTTCACATGGTTCAATACCAACCCCAGTTCGGTCCTCATCTGAGCCATCTCCTCACGAATGTCATTAACAGATTGGTTAGGTGTAGATTAAACTACAAATGTGCTCCTCCCAGTATCTGATTTTCTAGTGCTCCAAGCTTTGTTATTTCGGGAGATTTTCTCCAATTTCTCAGCGATTTGCTCAAAAATACATTCACCATATGAACCTCTAGCAATAGTATCAAACACAACCTTACTATTGTCATCCTGACCTCTATAAAAGTATTCCTTCAGCGACTCATCATCAATGTAGTGGTTTGGAACACTTATGATGAGGCAGTGAGCCTATCCCACGAACTACTCATAGACTCTCTAGGTAGTGCCACAAAATTGTTAAGTTTATCTTTGTGGTTTAGCTTCTTTAACAATGGAAAGTACTTGGCCATGAACACCTTGTGCAATTGATCCCATGTATGAATAGAGTTATATGGAGGCTCAGAAAACCACACAACAACATCACCGGTCAATGATAGAGGGAAGACTCTCAACCCAATGGCATCCATGTCCAATTCCAGTCGACCCACACAACTCTTGCAAACACTCCTCAACTTGGCCATGTGCCCATGCGGATCCTTCGATACCATACTAGAGAACAAGTCCCTCGCTGTAAGCATCTGTATCAGACTGCTAGTCACTACGAATATATGCCCCGGAGGTAGAAGAGGTAGAACAATAGGCCCTTTGGATTCAATGGTATTGAAGTCGACCCTATAGTTATCACGCAACATTGGTTCTGGTGGATTCTGTTCCCTCAATGCATCTCCCAATAAATTTTCACCCTGAACCTGAGCATTCTCATTATCAGCCCTATGAGGCTGCAACTCAACCCCATCACCTAGATTTCCTCCGATAGGATTGACTGGGACTCCTTGATTATTCATCCTTCTTAAAGTTCTATTCAATTCTGGATTGTATGGAGTCAGTGGTTCACCTTGACTCCGTGTACTTGGCATACACTAGAGTAGGAACCTGAGAGAAACAAAAACAAAAGAGAAAGTAAAATCAGGAAATAGTTGACTAAAGTTCAATAATGTAGTTAAACTAAATCTAAAAGCCTTATTCCCCAGCAGTGGCGCCAAAATTTGATACGCTCAAATTACACCTCCATAAAGAAGTATACGCGATCGTTATCAAGTAAAAAACCCAACTTGAAGGTTGGGGTCGATCCCATTAGGAATATGGTTTAGACACTATTATATTCGTTTAGTCAATTTATTTTCGAGACAAGTAAGTAAAGGGGTGGGGGTGTGGTGGGGTTGTGTAACAAATAACTGATTGTAGTTTAGAGAACAAGTGAGCAAGATTCAAACTTCGGTTGTTATCAATGAGAGAGAGAAACTAGGGTGTAGGTGTTCCCCATAGGCTCATAACGCGGTAATTCAAGTAATAGAAATCCTTTCCTATTGTATCACATGCAAAGTGGTAAGTTATGTTTGGTCCAGCAAATAGGAAATTTCACCACGCACCTTGGTTCGGCTACGTGTGTATAATTTACTAACCCTTACCTTTACGTCATATTAGAGATGACATCAATGTATGGCTTAGTTTTCACCCTCGCACCAATTGACATTAGACTATTAGATAGTATCACACTGAATCTATGTTGATAATTCTTTTCTTATTAACTACCTCCTTGGTCCGGCAAGTAGCAACAAGGCGAGTTCTAACGTTGCACAACGTTAAAAAACTTCTATACGAAAGAATTATCAATGCATGCAATAACACTATTCAAGAATTACTTAGTTACTATTCGTACTTTGTTAATCACTCATGGTTCCCACAACCCTCGTTGTGGATTTAGTTACCCATAGTAGTAAGAACACAATTCATACTTTTAGAAGAAGAATTCATAAACTTATGTAATGAGTAGAAGAAACCCAGAATCTCCAATTGAAATTCAAAGCAAGAATCTTTATAAACCGAAAATAAGAAATCAAATTGCTAATGTTTGCAAGTTAATTCCCAAGAACACACCAAGAACTAAAGTGAAACAATAGTAGCTAACCCCCAAAAATGAGGTTTACATACCCTATTTATAGAAAACATAGTCCCAAACAAAAGGGAAACAAAACAAGGAAATAAACAGCTGGACGCGGCTTCAATCGACGAGACTGACCTACGGACAGTGGATCAACCTACGGTCCGTAGGTCACTTCCGTAGCTCAGGACTTAGACAATTTCTCAAAAGCTTGGAACCTTCAACTTTCTGATGCAAACGACGGACCTGCAGAATGACGGACGTGCAGGACGGCCCATAGGTCGACCTATGGTCCGTCAATAGCTTCCGTAGTTCCATACATGGTCAAGACATCCCTCATGTTCCATCTACACCACCAACCTACGGAGCGTGACTGGACCTACGGTCCGTAGGTGGCTCCTTCTGCAGAAATTCAGTTGTTGTCTCTCACAACCTCGTCCAAGTCTATTTCCTACAAATATAGCACAATAATCATTAGTTCTAACACAAAATGGCCCTAGACACACATAACTCTTAAGTGAAATGTATTAAAAATATCGTAAACTCACGATATATCGGTATCTACTATTTGCTTAGAAATTGTGATGTTGTTTGTTAAGTTAAAATGGACTGGTCGTAATAATAACCTTAATGCCTTATCGATTGGTTATGACTCATTTTTGCAGCCTTGTTTTCTACATTTGTTGCATTGAGATCGTTTGGTTGAAAATTATAGAGACACATTGAAACTTCTATTTTAGAGGTATGTAAAGGCGATCCCATTCTTTTGTTGGCATGACTCCTAAAGGAGTTGGTTGTTAAATATCTCTAAATTATTGTTGATCTTATTCTTGCTAGAAATCCATATCTAGTAATGTCAGTGTTGTGTTAAGTTGGAAGTAAGACTTGAAGTATATATGTTTTTGTTATCAAATTACTGTGGTTGTTGGGTTAACTGAGGTATACATAGTTATGGTGCAGAGGAGGTGCAATTTCATACATGTTTCTTGTGGAGTTGCTATTTTTTTTATATACATGTTCATCATATGCGTGCGTTTAGATATCATGGAGGCCTTGTTGGATCCCTTAGCAATATACACGTTTCTATTATAAACTGGTTAGTTAGTTAAAATTGTTGTTGTGACACAATGTTTATGTTGTTTTCCCACATACATATACATTGTGAATATAAATTGCATTCATGTCCTTAAAGCTTGGGTCATGGTGTTTTCCTACACTACATTACATTGCATTCTATGTTGTTATGTACTATGTCTTGGGTTGTTATGGTCAGTAGAGTGTGGGATCTTTGAGGATCGTATGTGTTGTTCATTTAGTGATGTAAGATTGGGCGGAAGCAAGCATATTTGGCTATGAGTTATTGGTCGCATGTTGTTCTTTTTGTAGTTTCTACAATTGTGTGACTTGAGGCAAGGACATGTAAGACTAATAGTTGCTACAATTAGTTTTGTTCTAATTGCTTTTCACTTATCATCATGTGATTGTGGTTTGAATCTATTGAGCTTCTAAGGGCTCTGCTAGATTTTTACGTGACGATCGAACTGGTGGTTATTTATGTGGATTGAGTTAGGAACAGAGGAATTGTATACAACCACACAATGGTTCTTAGGTACTTGGGGATTCACTAAATGTTTGTATGGTGTGTTGCATATTGTGTTATATAATATTATACTTAGTGATTGTGATTGCCTAGAGGGCTCGCAAGGACTTGCAAGGTGTGAGCAACATGGTCGAGCCCGTGGCATTATAAAGACATGCAAGGCATAAGTATTTCTATATGGTTGAACATATGGCATTATAATTTATAACGACCTAGAAGGCATGATTATTTTCTCATGGTTGAGTCCAATGTATTATAATAACTTGCAAGGCGTGAGTATTTCTGCATGGTCATACTTATGCTTTGCTTTATCGTAAGCCTTGGGTTAGTTCTGTAGGTTGAGCTTATATATTATCCACCCTTTAGGTTGTTATTGTATTCAACAACGTTGATTGACTTATGTTAAGTATCTTGTATTGCATTCTTGTGTTGTGTATGTTGTATTGCATTCTTGTGTTGTGATGGTTATAATTAGCTATGTCAGGAGTTTATGAGGCAATAGGCTATGAGGCAGGTAGATTATGCCTACGGGCTGGGTAGATTGCACCAACAAGATTGATAGACTGTACGAGGCAACACTTATATTATACCATAGAGCCTAAGAATTGTGTTGTCTCACGAATTAATGCCCCTACCACCTTCATAGAGTTGATGACATGAGTTTTTAGACCGTATCTTGATTTGTTTTTCATTTTGTTCATAGATGAAATTTTGGTATACTCATGCAGCAGGAGTGATTATGATCAAGATTTGAAGATTCTGCCCTAAACTTTGAGAGATCAACGACTTTATGCCAAGTTATCAAAGTGTGAGTTCTGGATTGAGTTTGTAGCGGTATTGGGGCATGTGGTGTCCAAGGATGGTATCATGATAGGTCGAAGATTGAGGCTTTTTGGGATTGGGCTAGGCCCACTTTAGTTACTGAGTTTCAGAGTTTTGTCAAATTACCAGGCTACTACAAGTGGTTTGTGGAGGGTTTCTCTACTATTGCATCACCTTTGACTTGGTTGACGCGCCTTGATGATCCTTTTGAGTGGTTCGAGGAGTGTGAGTTGAGCTTTTAGAAGTTCAAGGAGCTATTGACTACTACTCCTAATTGACTCTTCATGTTTAGGGCGAGGGCTTCACGGTCTATTCTGATGCTTCCAATTGGTTTGGGTTGTATGTCGATGAAGCGGGGTCCAGTTATTGCTTATGCGTCGAGGCATCTTAGGCTACATGAGCGCAAATACCCCACCCATGACTTGGAGTTGGTGGTGGTAGTTTTTGCGCTTAAGATCTGGAGGGACTGCCTATATGGAGTTCATTGCAATATCTACACGTATCACATGAGTCTTTAGTAAATCAAAAGAAACAAAGACCTTAATTCTAGGCAGCGCCACTGGATTGAGCTCTTGAAAGACTATGACCTTTTTATCCTCTATCATCGGGGAAAGGCAAATATGGAAGTGAATGCCTTAAGCCAGAAGGCACCTAGTATAGGTAGTCTAGAAATCATATCTACTGTGGAGTGACCTTTAGCTTTTGACATTTAGTCATTAGCTAATTAGATGATTTAGTTGGATGTTTCAAATTCTAGGTGTGTCCTACCCCATGTGGGAGTTTAATCCTCCCTGCTTGTTAGATCTGCAGCCGTCAATTTGAGGATGAGGTCTTGGTGGCACTTTGAGATAGAGTGTTAGTAGGTGATGCTAGTAAAGCTACCTTAGATTTAGATGGGGTTTTGAGGTTTGTAGGTCGTATTTGTGTTCTAAGAGTTTGGAGTTTAATCCAGCTAATACTTCGTGAGGCCCATGATTCTAGATCTCTATCTATATGGGCACCACAAAGATGTATCATGACTTAAGGCAACATTATTGGTGGGTGGCATGAGGAGAGATATTGCAAACTATGTGTCCCATTGCCTGAGTTGCCAACATGTTAAGGTCGAGTATTTGAGACATGGTGGTGATTTTTAGAGATTACCCATTCTGAGTGGAAGTGAGACCACATCACTATGGAATTTGTGGAAGGTTTGCCTCAGACTTCATCATTTATTGACTGACCAAGTCGGCACACTTCCTCCTTGTTCAATGGTTATTCAGAAAGGAAAAGCTCTGACCTTGTGATTTAGAGTGCACACGGTCGGTCTACAGGTAGGCTACAATTGATCTTGAATGCATGAATTCATGATGATTACAGTGAATTGGGGGCGGGTACCTAGTTATTTCTACTTCTCTTCTTAGATACCATGTTTTACAACTGATCGCTATTGTTCCGAGATTCGTACCATGCTAGCTTGAGGTTTTTATAAGTGTTGTTGCACGTTGTTGTGTTCTATTTGCATTATTTCTTATTTATTGAGCATGTTCAGCTTTAGTCTAGGATTAGACTAAGGATGCCTTAGACTTGCGGTCCTTCTGGCCTTCATTTGTCTCTGATGTCGTTTCGAACACACTAGATCCCTAAATACTAAAATAGCAGACTAGGTCTGATGGTATGAACCTTAGTCTATGCATTTTTGTGGCTTTGTAGACTTTTTACTTCCTCTCTCTATCTTTGCGGCTCTGATGCATTACCAGATGTTTTGGGCTTTCTTGGGATTGGAGTGTTTTAGGCTTTGAGCCTTTGGTGATTCCTTGTGATTGGATGTCGATCTGTGGTATCTTAGAGCCTACTTGAGATCTTCTTTAGAGTCGATACACTCTCGGGTAACTCTTGCTAGCCTAGCGGTTTACGCCCCTAGGAGTGGACTAGCTGGCTGGGTGACTTTCATATCTGAGATCCTCTTTAGAGTCGACACTCCCCCGCGCCAGTCTTTCTAGCTGGGTTGGGAGTGGACTGGTTGGCTGGGTGGCCTGGATTGATTGTAACTTTTGCTAGTTGGGCTGGGAGTTGACTGGATATGACGGTTAATTGGGTAGGATGCCTGACTTTTGGTTTGTGGTGCTCTTCTTTTAGAAGATTTAGCAATTTTGTGCACTTGTCGGGCTTATGGGGGTAAGTCTAGGTTTTATTTAAACTTGTGCACAAGTGTACCTTCTAGTCTTATGGGTTCCAATTAGGTTTAGTTTAGTTATACTTAGATTTACTTTTGGTATGCTCGTGTTGTTTCTTTTTGACCTCTGTTTATGTCTTTTCAGATTGTTTTCACATTTATTGCTCAGTCGGCCTATGATACCTATTGGGTACGTCTGTTTTGGTACTCATTCTACACTCTGTATGTTTTTAGTGAAGTAGGTCCTAGTACCAGCTACCAGTGGTGATTGTTCGTGCCATCATTTGCAGCTTTCGGATGCCGGAGATAAGGGTGAGCACTCTACATCCTTGATCAACCTATATCCTTATATATATATAAGCTAGTATTTTACCTCTGAGACGACTTATTATTGTCCACTTTTGGAACTTGTGTTTGTTCACATTACAAAATCCCATACTCCTGACTTCCAGGTTCTAGAGGGTTTCTATTATATATAGTTTTTGGTTTGCATCTACTTTTTTCGTATTCTTATAAGTGGTGTTATTTTTATGTAGGTCTACCCTTGTAATCATTACTTAATGTTTTGGGTACATGTTGACTAACATACTGATGAGTTTTAGTAGGTGCCATCATGAGTAGGCAAATTGGATCATCACAATTCTAACCTACAACTCCTGAACTTGGGTGACTACAACCTTACTGTCTATCATCTTATAGTCGAGGAACTTTGCCACTATGAATTTCTTCATTTTGGCATCCTTCGTTTTGTACTTATTTTCCGAAGCATCTCTGAGTTCTTTTGATGTCTTTATATTACTGTACACATTGTACATATCATCTTGTAGGCCGCTCAAAATGTAGTTCTTGCATAAAAAAATTGAGTGCTTCCAAGCTTTTGTTACTAAGCATCGTTCTTTATCCGGAGTTTCTTCCGAAATGTTCTCACTGATGAACCTTTGTAGACTCATTATATTCTAATAGAAGAACATCTTTTTGTTCCATCTCTTGAAATCAATACTAGAAAACTTTGTAGGTTTTTCAACCGGTGCAAGAATAGCATATGAATAATTAGTAGGTGCAACAGATGTTGCAACTCTCACTGTTCCAACATTGACTTGATTTGAATTAGACATTTCTCTATCACAAATTGTAGAAAATTTATATATGGAATATTAAAAAGTAAAGATTCAATCTTTATATAACTTGTTTTAGATTTAACGATGAAGTTTTTATATTTTTCTAATTGTTAACCGAATGAATCTTGAATTCTGATGAAGTTCTTATATTATTTGAATCAGGTAGATTCTGGTAGAGTAGAAAATCAGAAAGATTTTAATCTCCAAAAACCTTAAATACAAGAAACAAAGATAAGTTAAATTTCTTAAGCTTGTTATCTCTTATATTCAGATAGCAAACCAGAAACAATAAAAGATGGAAATAAAAAGAAAAGAACTATCCGAGTCCACATAACACACTATGTTTCTATATGGAATTTAATCCCCTCAATGTACCTGGGATTATGGATTATTTCCTCCCAAGATAAAACATATATACTATTAAATAAGTAGTGGTACCTCAAACTTAGATAATTTTGACAAATGCAAAAATCAGAAACGAGATCTCACACACTCACTAGATCGATTTTGTTTGTATGAAATATATGCATAAGAAGGGAAAAATGTTGATGCAGAAAAATAAAAGAAAACCTCTCTATTTATAGATAACTATAGGTGTTAACATACATGTTAAAAAAAGACTTGTCTATTCAGAACAACCATGGTGTCTTTTCGGAAAAGAAATGCATGTTCCTAATTTATATTATGGGAAAAGGAAATTCATTAATGAGATTGATATATTTTTAATCAATCACATCATTTTCCAAAGTCTAAACCGAGCGAGCGAGCGAGGAGGCGCGTGGGACACACATTACTTAACCCTTTAAGAGCTAAAAGAAGTGTTTCCTAATATACGGACAAAACTTTTCCTTTCTTCTACCAATATGGAAGAAATGACTTTTCAATTTTTCTCCACTTGGTTCCCCCACATTTCCCAATCCTCTTTCTCATTTCTCATTCACACCTTGCTTAAAACCCAACAAAAATTATCCTTCTATTTATAGTTTTTTAAGAAGTGTGCTAAGTCAATAGTGGATAGGTATTGTTGGACAGAGGGAGTTATATTTAAGCAAATGAAAAGATGAACAATTAAGCTCTACGACTATTCCTTGCATCTAAACAATTGTCTATTTGTCTATCCAAAGTGTAGAATACTCTTGAAACTGTGGATTTTGCTTATACATTATGTATAAAATTACTCATTGGACAAAAGTAACCTCTTCCAAGTTTGCCTAGATTTTAGTCTTTGACGCCACACTAGTACTTAGCATGCAAAAGGCATCATCAATGCTTCAAGTATTGATGCTAAGTTGGTGCTTAGATTGCACTTGGCATGTACTTGATATCAGAACTATATGCATTTGGATCTAGTTTGACATTAAACTTGCAGATGCCTCAATTTGTTTTCTAAAATACACGCTCCGGAGCTAATTTGGTGCTAAGCTTGCACTAGGAATGTGCCTACCTTGTTGTGGCGCCTTCACTAACATCTTGTACCCAGGGGTGGCTCAACGAGGTTGGTGGCCTAAAGCAAACCCGTAATGAAAGGCCTTAAATATTTCATCTTCATAAAGTCTATTTTTTATTTTTTTTAAAACTATTTTAGATGTATAGTTATTAATAACACTTTTATAATCGATATTTTCAATTGGTAATTTATATATTATAGTCTATTATTTTTTAAAAAAAAAACTTTTTTGGCTGTGTAGTTATTAATAACCTTTTCATAATTGATTTTTTCAATTGATAATTTATAAATTATTGATACTAGGCAAATTTTGTGAGTTCTAATTATGATAAGTTCTTTCCTTAATACTATCATTATTAATATTATGTTATAAGTTGTAACATCTCAGACTTTAAAAAGGTTAATGAAATGACCCAAAAAGTTCTTAAAAATGTGCTTCGGAAGTTACCGGAAACTTGTTTAGCTATATATAAAAAAATTCATTTCGTTTTTCGAAATCTGACTTCATATTCTTGTTTAGGGGGTCAAATTGAGTGGGAAATGGGTCTAACCCAAATTTTAGCGCAACCGTATCAAAATCCGAAATTTCCAAGTGAAGCCTTTTTCGAGGGTCTACTTTGGAAGGTCATATCTCCTAGCACACAAATTATTGGGTATCCAAAAACATATCCATAGAAAGCCCTTTGAGTTAGCTACCTAATGCACTTCGTTTCACCTCATTCGGAGTTCGGACGAAGAAGTTATGCCCATTTTCGTACTGTCCGGCAGGAAAGACAATTTCCAGTGAGCGTTTTTACTGTTCACCCACCTCATTTTTTTTGCTAAGTGTTGGACCATTTTTCCAAAGGGCATATGTTATTTCCTATATATCATTAGTTCAATTCCCATCTCTAAAACATTTCCCAAAACACCTCTCCCATACTTAGACACATTTTCTCTCAAGTTCTCTCAAGAACCCTA
>JAJOOR010008653.1:0-32033 GCA_036250505.1 Solanum acaule | reverse complement strand
AAATAGTATAAGAAATATTTTAAAATTATATCAAAGTAAATATTTTTATGTATAAAATAAAATTTTAAAATTACATATATAATGTCGGGTTGGTTTGGTCTCAGGTTGTTTCTTTTTAGTTAAAACCAAACCAACCCAAATATAGTTGGGTTTTTTTTTTCAATATCAAACCAAGTCAAACCAAACCACTAGTCGGATTTTTTTCCGGTTTGACTCGATTTGTGATTTGGTTCGATTTTCGATTCGGTTTTGTACAACCCTACATTTGATATTTTCATTAAGAGCACTTGTGCATCTTCTCCCCATAACAATAAGCATTGATCATCCTGAGACAAGGCTTAAAGATTTTATGGTATTTTTATGCTCAAAATGACATTAGTATACTTGTATATCCTACTATTACTATCCGTGAGATGATATTTTTTTTGTTGATATGCATTTAAGATAAATTTTACTTTACTATAGAAATACTAGAGTGAAACCAAATAATTATTATGAAGTTATTATTTTTAATCAATATTGTCAAAGAATTGTTTCGTTATAAAAATTCAGAAAAATTATTCAATTTACATAACGCTCAATCGCACACAAGATTTCGTTTGCATATGGGAGTGTCGCTATACTTGTGTTATTCTACTAAGCAATCACTTAATTGCAATTTATGCAAAGATAATAATAATCATGAAGCAAACAACTCATATATACAATCAAGTATTTGCTATTTATGCAAATCATGCAAAGATGATAAATAATAATTATGAAGCAAACAAACCATCTATGGGTATGAGCTCAACAATTCAATATCTTCATGAATGTGTTTTGGTCATTTTCAATATCAACATTTGCTCAACTGGTATATAAGATTAGAAAACATCATTTATATTAATTGATATGTTGAAGATGGAATAAAAGGAAACACATTTCAATGCAAGTTATTCAGACTTGATCTTCAAAAGACCGGTTAAAGATATATAAGAAATTCAAATAACAATTTAGCAGAATTACTAAGACATTATCAACCACAACATTTGAGAAATATACAATATCCAAATGTGTCATCTATGGAATATCAAATGATGTTTTTATCAGAGAAGTAAAATTTCTCTTGGAGAGATTTTGTCTCACTGAGTTCATCTATCGAGATTTTAACAAGGTATCAAACAATGTATATTACAAGATATGATCTTTTTTCTTCACTACGATTTTTTGTCCCACAGTGCTTCTACAGATTAGGGAACTTTACATAAAGACTAACATTTGGAGTTTCTAAAGCTGCACCCTTACTCCCCAATCACTAAAAATCTGCCAGTGCTTAGCATATGTTTGATGGTTTGAATAGATTGTCTTCATCAGAACTTTGCCAGGAAACAGCAAACCAGCATAGAAAGATAGGGTTGCCCTTATCTCCGTGAAAACTTGGCCAACCAATATATCACAAAGAAGCAAAATAGTGCAAAAAGAACCACATGCATCACATGGTTAGATCCTTCCCGGATGATACTCCTGTTCAACCGTCTCATGTTGTTCTTTACTCCTGCTTGAGCTTTGATCAACGTCATTTGCTGTGATAAAGGGGAAAGCGTGAGTATTTAAGGAAATGGAGAAGTCATGTAACTTAAGGAAAAATGATTCCACAATACAATAAAATAAGCATACATCGTGAATAACCCAGACAGACTGACCAATCAACACGTTTATAAAACAATGTCAAGTTAACTCTAGGAAGTTTAGTAGTTTAAGTTCTAACGGCTTGAAGCAATCTAAAGTTGCTTCTTTAATTCAGTTATACTAGAACGGATAGCTCTTAGAAATACATCATTCAGATTTAGCATTAATGTTTATTGTCCAATATCTCTGCACACATTACCCTCAAGAACAAAGGAAAAATGCAATCAAGTTTGGGCTTATCATAGTCAGTTGATGGAGATCTAACAAGGACATATATTTTTGATAAAGAACAAGGACATATATCTTCAAAGAACATGAGAAAGCACAGAGAAACGAAGGCATTCAGGCAGACTTGCATGGTAATACCTACGAAAAGGCAAAGGAAGGTTACAAGTACACTGTCATTTCTAAAAGATTTATAGTAATAACAATTGCAATTTCCAGATTATAGAGGAAGAGAGGATAAAAGACAGAGAGGGTCGTGAGAGCTGTAAATAAAGGTTAGCAATTGGAAACTTTTACTCATTCATAAGATTAAATATAATTCAATTTCCCATATCTCCTAACTTATTGGCGCATGTTAGATTGTTATCCATTAATAGGAAAATAAATACCAATAAAGCTCAAATATACAAATTTAATTGTTAAGCACATGAAATATACGGAAAAGAGACAAAAAGGGTCTCAAAGGATTGTCAAACTGCGGGGAAAGGGATAACAAGTTCATGACATACCAGTTGGTTAATAAAATCATTCTGATACTTTGCTTCCGACTCAATTTCTTGTGCTACCTGCAACATGAAATATTTCTAAGTACTAACAGAAGGGTAAATAAGAATACAAATCTGAAACCAGGACAAATATGATATAACAAGTAGGGCCAACAAATGAGAGAATAGAGATTAGAAAAGATGCATCTAATAATGTGACATTTGGGATAAAGATCTTCCGGAACTCCGACGACAGGACTTACACCACAAGCAATGTTCAATTAGAAATATAAAACTTTAGTCCTGTTTCTGATGCATGTGGAGGCCAACAACCAGTGTCAGTACTAGAAGCCAAAATACGGAGAGGAGAAGGTAGAGAGATGATGGGTCTTTGTTCTATCCGAATATGTGGTGACAATGAGATGGTTAAATTTTCTTCCATTTTCTTTGATTATCAGCTCAAGAAGTGATCCTTCTTAATACCTCAACATTGGGATTGCAACCGTGAAGCATACGTTGGATCCATCTTGAACTGGAGACACAAGGATCAAAGCACTTGCCATATCTTTTTGGTACCATTTGCAACTATTTATTATTAGTGTGGTCCAGGTATCAATGTACACACTAGATAGCAAGGAGATGAAGAAGAATAGGTTGGCAGTGGACTAGACAAGAAAGTTGTATTACATCAATGAAGAGGTGGAAGATTTAACCCCAAGTCGAGCCCAAGTTCAGAAATCAGTATTCTTTTGGGCAAGTTGATTTAAACCATAAAAGGGATTTAGTCTTGCGATTACTGGTCTCCTATTATGAAGCCACAAATAGGCTGTAGAAATGACAACATATCTCTGATCCAGTCATGAATGAACTATTAACACGACACCTGTCCACCAACTTTTAGATTTCACAAGGACGGATTTAGAACCTAGATATAAGCGGTGATATCTCTCTAGCATCCACCTCAAAGACCGGACCGAAGTATGTCACAATTTCACAAGGACGGATTTAGAACCTAGATATAAGCGGTGATATCTCTCTAGCATCCACCTCAAAGACCGGACCGAAGTATGTCTGCATGATAGAACATCATAATAGGCCCATACCAGAAATGAAGGTAGCGTTAACTGACCAGAAATAAGGCAGTACTTGCTCAATATCCAGCCAAACTTCATATCTTTTTAATCTAGCAATTGAAACCAACGAGTAAAGAAAAACACTTAACACATGCTTTTAAGTTCTAATACAATGTGCTTTTATGCAAAGAATACCTCTGGGGAACCAGAATATCTTGACAGTTGAGCGTTATCCAGCAGTCTTACCGGTGGAAATGTAAAAGTCAACAAGTGAATTAACATTTTTCTAATCCAGTACGATTTGATCAATTAAAGGTGACACAATAAATCTTTGTTTCCATTCCCCACTCTCCATCAGTTGCTTAGACAGTTAAAAGAGAACCCTCCACATACCACCAACATTTGGATCATTACACAAAGGCGGTGTATTGATATTAGAACATCTTTTTTTTGTTTTGTCAAATCCCATCTTCTATATAATTACAAGATTCCATTTTAGAAAATCATATGAAAGACAAATTTAAGACTTAGTGCTTCCTTAATTAAGTATTATGTGTCTTGTGATATAAATGAATCAAAATGATGCACTAAATTCAATTGAGATGGAATCAATCTTTAATATAATGAGGAAAGATTACTTCTATTTACCCGTGGGAGAGACTTTAACTATCTCAAAGAAGACCAGTAAGTTTCATATTGGTTTTCTTATAAATATTATTCAGTGCTCTAATAAATAACACTTCAACTTGTCTAAAATGGATCCATGACATAGCACATCACTGAATTTGACATGTACATAAATCTTTAAGACGCCAGCAATTATGCAAAAGCTATTTACCAACTAAACCAAAAGAGAAAACCAAAACAAAGTGGTTACGGAAACATACATTTCTGAGCTGTTTTACTTGCTTGCGAAGACCAGTGATCTCATCATCCAGGTCTCCGTGCATGGGATCAATCCGTAACTGTATTTCATCTGAACCACCTAGTGGCCTCGTACTCAATCCATCTCTGATAAATCCAACACATCAAAACATCTTAATTTCTCAAAAATAATACAAAAAATTCAAAAAAAAAAGGTGTAGATCATTTAATTTTCTGCAAATTAGGTTATACTTTTGGTAATTCTCTATTACAAAACTCAAATTGTGAAAGCAATTAGAACCATACTGAATTGAAATTTAGAAGATGATAATCTTTTATTGAGTAAATACCTGGATCTGTGGGAAGCCGTACCGTAGAAATCACCACCTCTATGAGAGCTAGAAGCCATTGAAAGAAGGGACAGATGAGATTGAAGACACGTCGAAACCCTAGATTTAAGAAACTTCAAAGTATCAATATAAGGATTGAGAACACAGCACATTGAAAAATGGTTCTGTGCTGCCAAAGATCGTCCAGTATTTGATTTTTAGAAAAAAAATTACCAGAACAAAATTTTCTGTTCAGTGTAAGGAAAATATCTGTGAGTTCCCTTTTTTATTTAGTGTAAGATGACTAGAGAGTGCATGTTCACCGTTCGCATCCAGTTTAGAGAACATTTTATTTTAGACATGGAGCATAGGCACAGGTTTCATATTCAGAACCTCTTTAACTAAAAAAACAAAATCACTAGCTTCAAAATCTGCTACTAAGTAAGAAACCAAACCAATACATTCTAAAAGGTAGATACGAATTTCTTGCTCAACATGTCTTTTGAATTCTAAGGAAAGTAACGCATTTGACTTCTATTCTTTATGATAAATGGTGTATGAGCATGTTGCACTAACTGATGTCGAAATTAACACATATTTACCAGTCTGAATTTAAAGAAAATAAGGAAAGGCAACAGGAAGTAAAAGAGGAAGAAAAGATTACTGGAAGAGAACATGTTTTACACACAAAATCTGATGACTGCCAAGCAAACAAAACTAATTCATGATTTTGGACAAACAGAAATAAGTCTAAGAGACAGCCTTCAGATTATTTAAGAAGATTTACTTGTGATTTTTACTCATACAGAAGCTAAGCAAAGCCTTCTAACAATGATTGAATTGCTAATGCCGAAATTAAACAGGAAGCAGAACTAAGCAAACCAATACCAAAGACCACATAGAACTGGAAAAAAAAGGGATTACCAAATGGTAAAATTTGCAACTATTCTAATACTGAAATTTAGATAGCACATAACAAAACTACAAAAGGGGAAGAATGTTACCTTTCTCGGGGGCAGCCAACTAAAGCGACGGAGAGATGAAAATGCTTCGAATCTCACAGTGGAGTCAGCAGAAATGGCACTTGAATGAAAAGAGAGAATGATTAGTCTCGTGCATAAAATAATATGCTTAGCCGAGAGAGTGAATATCCCAAATGTCTAGGGTTTGAGATTTGCATCCATGTAGGAATTCATCCGGATATGCAATTCATTTTTCAATTCAACAGATTCTAGAAGAAACTTGAAATCCAGATGTATTCATCCTTATGATCGTACTAAAGATTGAAAGAAAAAGAAAAAGAGGAAAATAAGATAGGCGAGGTTACCGTTTGCAGCTCGTGCTTGAGGAGAAAACAAGAGGAGTTGATGGTTTCCGGCGAACAATGGCTGTACAAGGCGAGATTTCCTCGAATCCTTTACCGATTTGGCCGGCGTCGAGTTGCTGAGAGAGGAGAGATTATTAGGGTTTGTGTATGAATGAAGATGATTGGGATTAACGAGGGAATTGGATCGGATCTCAATTGGGCTCGCCGTAAATCCGAAGAAATGGGTTGGTTTGGGGTTAATAAAGATGGCACCTTTGTTTCGATTATAACCAAAAAAAATGTTAAAGATGTAGCTACATTAGAACAATTTGTCATCAAATGCTTCAATCAAAATCCATTTTTCCCCCCTAGAATTAGACCAACTCGAAGTAATACTGATATAAATTAATTTCTCAATTAATCAACTATATTTTTTAGCTTAACAAAGTAAAATATTTATTTGTGGAATGTGGACTAGTTATAATAATTAAATTGTAAATGATTTTAAATTGACAATTGAAAATATATACTTGATTAAAATCATTATAAGTTGATTTTTAAATTAAAGTAGACGTGATTAATGCTCTAAAATTAGATGTAGGATATATATAACATATATTAGTGTATCTTTTCAAAATGACAAACTGGCTAAGAAAATATGCTAACATTTATAAATATTTTTCACTCTATTTAAAATTTAAGAAACTTAATATATTATATATAATATATATTGCAATTTGTTTCCATGCTTTGATCATTGATTATTTTACTTACTGTTGATATTAGTTTATATTTCCGTATTGATTATAGTTTTTAAAAAAACTTATTTAACTCATTGTAGAAAGTGATAATTTTATATTTTTTTGAGCAATTGTAAATTATTTCTTGGACATTTTGATTCAAATTCATAATTGAATAAAATATGTTGTGATGATCATATATCCTTTTTCACTTGAGGGGTGAATTCATTACAATTGCTAATGGATTTAACAACATATGTATAATAATGATATTAATAAAGTTGTTTATGCCTTTGCATGTCCAAATTTTGGACCTAATGAAACAAGCTCTAATGCAGGAGAATGTCGTAGATGAACAAGATAATGAATTGGGAGTATCAGTGGAAGAGATGCAAAAAAACACTAATGAAATTGACTTTTCTATGACTAAAAGTGGTCTCCTAAAATTTGATTTTATAATATAAAAATTATTCCTCATGAGATATGCATGAGGAATAATCATCCTATAAATGCCGATCTTCACAATATTACAAATTTGACTTCCACATCCTAATAAATATTGTACACTGTATGATACATATAATATGCTCATCTATAAAATGTTTATTTTAAGCAATATATGTTAACAATGATCTCTCTAAAGATTGTTATTATCATGGAAAAGAATTTAAACTATTGTTGACTCTTATAACAAATATATTGACTTTAATGGGATAGTTTGTGCTACTAAAAAAATTAATAATATTTTTTTAAATAGTCTTAAAATTTACGTTTTTTAATTGTCTTAACTATTGTAATATGTTGGACTTAAGATTTCGGAGAAGTAAGTACACGTGGTCCAATAGAAAAAAGACACGGCGAAAACTTCTAAATTGGATAAGATTAATATTTATTATTTTATTTGGCGTATTTCTTTTATACTCCATTAAAAAAGGAAAAAAACCTTTCATTAGTAACTCTTTAAATTTTAAAAAGTAACATAATTTATTATAATTAACAACATATATAATTCAATTTAAAATATAAAACCACCCACTTTTACACCCAAACCTGCTGACTCAACCACTTCTTTTTAATTTATATTTATATCTTCTTTTACAAAAAACAAAATAAAATAATAATAATAAAAAGAAATCTTGCATTTGTAAAACCTCTATCACAAGTAGAGCCAAACGACCCCTTAACACACTAGGTCTTTACATATACATCATCTACTTCTATTTAAGTCCATATTCTCTACTCTCATTTTGCTTTCTTCTTCCGTCAGAGAACCAGGTACTTTCTCGACTCTATTTTCACTCGGATTTTGCTATCGATGATGTTAGATTTAGGGTTTTCCCGGACTAGATCTTTCGTTTTGCTTAGATGATCCGTTCTTCATATTAGTATTGTGACTGCAGATCTGAAAATTTTGACCACCTGATTGCTTCATATCTGAATTTATTTGATTCATTTCACTTGTAGATTTAATTGAAGGTAACTAATACTATTAGCTTAGCTAGCGTTCCGGGAGAATCTAGTCAGTTCATAACTATCTATCTATATCTGTAAAGCAAGGGGTAAAGCTTTCGTGCTTATTGTTATTGTTAGTTTTTCTAAGATTTGAGTAATTTTGAAGGTATCATATAGTAACAGGAAAGTTGAGAAATGAAACAGAACCTATGCTATTTTTATCTCCTCGATTTAACAGTGCTATGTCAATAAATTGCCAAAAACACAAGGAAGATGAAGGATTTAGATCGGTTGCTAGGTAAGCTATAATTTAAGTAACAAAAGAAGAAAAAAGAAAGAGCATTTGGAATTAAAATTGTGGAATTTTTTCGTGAAAGTTAAAGCTGGTTTGGCATAAACTTTACTTGGAAAAGGAGTTTGTGAAGATTGGTGAATAGAAACTAATATTTCACTTGAAAATAAACCTGATATACACCTTCATATCAGTATTTCAAACTTTCACTTGAAGTTTAGTATTTGAAAACACTCTCGGAAAATTCAGTATTTGCTAAATACTCGTGGGTAGGTTCAACAGTTACAAATACTGAAATAACATCTTGTGTCTCCTGAATAAAAAATGTAAATTAAGTCTGTTTTAAGTAATTGTTTTTTTTAAATAATGACCAGTAGACCAGTGGTTCGAGCTGTGGAAACAGCCTCTTGCGGAAATGCAAGGTAAGGCCGCGTGCAATTGATTTTGTGGTCTTGCCCTTCACCGGACCTGCGCATAGAGGGAGCTAAGTGCAATGGACTGCTTTTTTATTTTTTTAAATAAAATTAAAGATTAAGTAGTGAATTCCCGTTAACGCTTGGAGGTATGACTTTACACAAAGTGCTCCCTTAATTAGTATCTGAATTCTGAGGAGTTGCTGGAGATTCTTTTAATATCTAACGGCACACAACATGCCCCATCTGAAGTGCCTTTTGCAGTACCCTATGCTATTGGTAGGATTGGTCTCTTTTCCATAACACTTGTTAATCACCAGTTTCTTCCGGTGTATGCTTAAATAAAGAACATATGCTGACTTTATAATTTAAAGGTTCAGATTTGGTCAACTCGATCACCTCCTTTAATTATAGTTGAGAGGCAAAAACCTGCCTATATACGTAATAGGTGCACGCTGCTTAACCATTATTCTACGGTTTGAGTAAATGAATTTCTTAATAGTCACCACCTCTTATTACACTTGGAAGCTTGAATAAAGCTCATAGGAATTAACTGTCTCAAAAATAGTTCACGAGGTATTGAACCCTGCTGCCAATAATTCAAGGGACTCAGTTCACTTGAAATTAATTGTGGAGAATGGTGACAGATAGATCCAGAAGTTGCTGTTTAGCTGTTTCTGAAGGCATGTCTTGTGGTATCCAGAATGTGATGTTCAATTACCTTTATATTTGTTGTATCAGGTGTAATTTCACATACAACAAAAATGGCTGACTCTTCGCGTGAAGAAAATGTGTACTTGGCCAAGCTGGCTGAGCAGGCTGAGCGATATGAGGAAATGATTGAGTTTATGGAGAAGGTTGCCAAGACAGCAGATGTTGAGGAGCTGACTGTTGAGGAAAGGAATCTTCTTTCAGTGGCCTACAAAAATGTAATTGGCGCAAGAAGAGCCTCATGGAGGATAATCTCTTCAATTGAGCAAAAGGAGGAAAGCCGTGGAAATGAAGACCATGTCAACACTATTAAAGAATACAGAAGCAAAATTGAGGCTGAACTTAGCAAGATCTGTGATGGGATTTTGAGCCTCCTTGAGTCCAATTTAATACCATCGGCCTCAACAGCTGAGTCCAAAGTTTTTTACTTGAAGATGAAAGGTGACTACCATAGGTACCTGGCTGAGTTTAAAACAGGGACAGAGAGGAAAGAAGCCGCTGAGAACACTTTGTTGGCATACAAGTCTGCTCAGGTAGGTGATCTATGGTGAACACTGTCAGTATCTCCTTGTAATAAACAATTCTGTTTTTCTAATGTGTTCTGTTGTAGGATATTGCTTTGGCTGAACTGGCTCCTACTCACCCAATCAGGCTGGGTCTTGCCCTTAACTTTTCCGTTTTCTATTATGAAATTCTCAACTCACCTGATCGTGCTTGTAACCTTGCGAAACAGGTAAAATTCTATGCTTCTGTTGATTCTTTGACTTGAATTACTCTCTCTCTCTCTGGTTAACTAACTTAGTCGGACTATCTTCCTAGTTCTAATAGATGATTTGTCATGCTTGTCTATGGAACATTTATTTACTTGTACCATACTAATTTCTTTGTGAAAAAGGGAAAAGATAGTTGTACTACTTCAAGCTATGCATGTACATTTCGATTGGGAATCAACTTTAGCTTTGGTGCCTCATAATGACAATGAAGCTTGGTGTATGATGTTTGAGTGATAGGAATGTTTTTTGGATAGTTTGAATGATTTGATTTATGCCTGCCATTTTCTCTGGTTGGAGTAAAGTGCTTTGTCTTTCCGTAATGCATAATTCTTCTCCTTTTTCAAACCGGAAGGAGAGCTTATTTACTTTGCGTTCTTTCCTGTGGTTTCCTGTTCTTGTCAGGATCTTGTCTTGGGTTGGGGTTGTTTTCCACACTAAAATTTCGATTGATGCTTGTTCAGATTTTTGTCCTTGTCTATGTCCTAGGCTCCTAGCAGCAAAGTATTTAGTGCTAAGTTCTTTAACTAGGTACAGTTAGTTGTGGACATCCTTTTTTAAACTTAGGGTGATAGTTCATCTGACCACTCTGTAGGTTACGTCTTATATTACAGTGCTTCCATTAGAATTAGCTGTCTTTGTCCCTATATGTTGGTCATAGATATTTTCTATTACTCGATGACTGATGAGACAAGAAAATAGCATGAACTAGTCTATTGAAAGAGAGTAATTTCATTTAACTCGCTTAGAGATAGGAATTACGTTTGAATTCGGAATTCTAAACCTATATCTAATGCATCCTGAATAGCTTTTTGCTTGTGCCCGAATATGACCATTTAATTGACAGTTTTACTTGTGCGACCCAAGTAATAAATCTTTTTGCTCCTGTACTCAAAGTCAGTCGCAATAAACTGTTAGGATAATTTAGAAGACTAGGAACCAGCATCTTCTTATAACTAGAGTGGTAGGATGAATTAGAGTCTAACTTTGATGATGGAATTATCTACCTTTTCCTTTATTTTTTCTTAGTTGAATATTTTGGAATGCCCGTTATTTGGCTTTGTAAACTTAGGCAGAATTAGTTTGAGAGTAACAGCCACTAGTACTCTGTCACAACCCTAATTAGTTGGGATGGGCTATATTAGCTTCAAAATTTATTTTAATTCTTATATAATTGTTTCACAAATACTTAATAAGTTATTCTTTAAAACTAATTAGGGGTTCTCCTTATTTTTAAGAAGGACCAATTAGGGGCTCTCTAGCGCAAGTGGTTCTTTACTTTTGCATGGACATACAAATTTCTAAACAAACTAAAAAAACTCCTAATAAAACCAATTGGACGTGATTGGTTGCACCTGCAACTAATTGGTGTCATCGCTATCAGTCTTTTTCTTCCATTGGATTCTTTTTTTCGACAAGTCTGCATAGATCCAAAGGATGGTAGGTCCTTTGAGACAAAATCTTAACATGTTATTTTCTTCTACCTTGTTGTCTTTAATACCTTCAGTTATCATACATCTATGGAACGCTAGATTTACATTGGACATAACCAAATCATCCCAGTCAGGTTCTTTTGTCTTATGTCCTAAGTGTGCAGTAGTACATTCGGTCTAAATTTGCTTGGTCTCACATCTTTCCGAACATTTGCCTTATTATATAATTGACCTTGTAAGCACAACATTTATTTTCATATAACATTGTTGGTGTCATAACCGCTCTACAAAGCTTGTCTTTCACTAGTGTAGGAATTTCTTATGGCATTACTGTAAACTCCTCCATCTTACCCATCATATTTTAACTTTATGAAATACATTTTCATATTCATGAAACACTAGACCTAGATTCCTGAATTACCTATATTTAAACACCATAATTTCGTCTAATGTTGCTTTATCTTCATCATGGAGAGTCAAAGTCAGTGTGTATATTCTGTCTCATTTTCACTTGCACTAAAATCCTTACTCTCCACTGTGTTCCCATGTTCAAGCATTTGGTTGACTCCCTCTCAGTAGCTTCATTAGTTAACACAAGGCAAATCCTTGATTTGAACTGCTATATCACCTCCATTGTTCTCACAATGACAACAATTCTTTACCACATATCGTTTTAGGTATTTCTATTAACCATGTGAGGAATTAAGTCCGCCCAAAGTGATAGAATCATATTGGCATTCTTTTCCATGTGGCTCATTTCTTAATTTTGATAAGTACTTTCCACGATACCATTGAGAGACATTCCCTTTGTGCAAGACGTACACATGACAGCAGGGCTATATAGAAATAGTGGTTTTTCAGAAAGAAAAAAAACTTAATTTATACAAATCTGTACACTTGAGTGCTCCAAAAATAAAAACTGAAATATGAGAACTCAAGTCCAGAGGGTCTCCTATTTCTTCTTCTCCGAATTTTCCGTATTACAGCATGCGGAATCACTGTCCAAAATTTATTCCTAGTTTTGCTTTCTATAGCATGGCATCCATTGCTCGAACAATGCTTGGCATAATCTAGTCAACTCCGATCAAATTCAGCATCTTATTCCTATTGTAGTGGTAAATTTGCATCTAATTGGCTTATGACTGTCAATCTTAGCCTCCTACATGACCCCAACATTAGAAAACACTAGCTTGGACCTCTTCTTTTCCTTAACTTTTCAGTAGTTCAATATCAAGCTAAAAATTGTTGTTAGGGGCTAGAGATAGCCAGACATCCACAGTAGGAGATTCATGTGTTTTAGTTTCATATGTCCATCATCTCAAGCTCATGAGTTGTAGTTTCTCAAGCTCAGAATCTATTTCATGTTCAAAACTTGTCTTTGAGTTCTTTAATTAATCATCATTGTTTAATTAAAATATCGTCAAGATATCTTGGTATATCACAACGAAATCTTCAATGTTTTGCACAAAAAAATAGTTCGTTGTAAGAAATCTTATTATATTCCATGGAAATGGCTAAATTCTTGGACAATACATACTTTTTTTTTGGAGGAAGCTACTTATATAACTTGATTAAATATATATATTTTCTTTTCTTGAAGAGTAATTGATTTGGTAGTGTCACGTTGGAATATAGAGCCTGTTTGGCGTGGCTTATTTAGGTGCTTTTAAGCACTTTTGTAGTGTTTGGGTAAATTTTTTTAAAAAAAGTACTTTTAAGTACTTGTTTTAAGTCAATAAAAAAATAGGCCATAAGTTTGAATTTCTTACTTATGGCCTATGCTTACAAGTCATAAGTTATAAGTTCATCCAAACAGGCTCATAGTCACCTAACATGTGCTTGGAAGCAAATTATCATATATATTTTTTGTACAAAATAAACCCCCAATAAGCTGAAAAACCTGACAATAACCGAAGCAATGGAAAACCGACTTAATTAGTTTGATGCTCTTTTAGAGAAAAGCTGACCCAATTTGAGCCGCAAACACCCCTAGTTTCAAGTGCTATTTTGTTTGTCTTTGTTTTAGTTAGTTTTTTTCTTTCCTTCCGTCTTTCCCTTCTTGATTGAAGTAGTACACACACTTTTGCGGCCCTACCAAAGCTGCAAGAATAGAAAAGTAAAGACGAATAATCCCAAAGTTTCTACCTATCTATAAAATAATCCTAGAATTTGTAGAAACTTGCTAGGACTACAGAACAGTCCTCTTCTATTTTGCTCATTATAAATGTGGTTTCAGTACGTCTTCTACTTATATGTACAAATACATATATGTTACAATCTCAAAACAAAATGTTGAGACAAAAATATACTCCTATTATTATTGGAGAAGATATTTATAAGCAATGATGTTTAATTGCAGGCATTTGATGAAGCCATCTCAGAGTTGGATACACTGGGTGAGGAATCTTACAAGGACAGTACATTGATCATGCAACTTCTCCGAGACAATCTCACTCTTTGGACTTCAGACAATGCGGTCTCTCTCTCTCTCACACACATATTTAGTCCCATGCACAAACAATTTTTTTTTGGATTATCCTGTGTATATCCAGGAAAATGGACTAGCTAGTTCCTGATTGCTAAATTCTGGAATATTACACTTGTTTTAACTATTGACATGCTGATATTGAATGTGTTTTTGTTGTAAACTATTCTAATTCCAGGATGATGCTGGGGATGATATCAAGGAAGCTTCAAAACCTGAGTCAGGCGAGGGGCAGCAGTGATGAGAGAGTAGCATAGTCCTGTAGTCTTTATCTTATAGGGATGTTGGTAGAGGATATAGTAAGATAGTGAATTTAGATCTCCGATGGTTGTGTCACTGTTGAAACGGTTCAATATAAAACATGTCTTAGTGTGGTAAGAATATGTGGTTAAGTCGATCGTGTAGTGCTATGATCATTAGAGTTGAATTGGTAGCATTACTTGCTTGTGTTGATAACTTTGCTCGTATTTTTGGTCTCATTTGCATGTTTGTGTGATTGAATTTGCATTTGAAAAGCCTGGAAATATTATCTCTACCCTCTGGGAATCACATGGAAGAGAAATAGTGTTGGCATGTGGACCAAAAGCTTTCTGGTTCTGTGTGATCGAACACGATTGTTGCATTGATAGAAGGTACTAACACTTCTTTTTAGCTGTGACAACGTCAGTCAACAATTTTATCTTAACCTCTTAGCATAAGTTCTTTTTGATGCTTTGGGTGAAGACTAGATTCGAGTAGATAAAAGATGTAAGAACTTTAATATTGATGATGTTATATAAAATAAAAACTAGTACAAGAATAAATTACAGGAGAAGAGAGGACAAGGATAAACTATACAACAAAAGAGGAATGGGACAATTATTTTCTTTCACTTTCGTTTATGAACTTACATTATGGCAAGGTAAAAGAGCAGTTCTACTGCAACAAGGAAAAGTATTTACAAGCGATTGCCCTTACTTTTATATCCCTGTTTTTAACTATTATCAAAAAGGAATATATACTTTGATGGTACTAAAGTATCTTCATGGAACACTTTAACAAAATTGGATCTACAACATATTTTCATAATAAGATGATTTGGGTATTGTAGTGTGTGATTCATTCTCTTTTTTAAGAAACTTGTTGAATGGCGAAGAAAAAGTCTTCATTCTCTTTTTAAAGAAAAATTGTTAAACGGTGAAGAAAAAGAAAATTGGATTGTATTAACTCCGATAAGAATTAAAATAGGGTTAATTTAAATGTCTAAGTAATTTAATTTAATTGTCGAATCTTAAGGGTATTTTATGTATTTTCTCTTGTTGAAAATAAACTTTATTTAGTTAAGTAGCTATTACCACATGCATGCAAATATTAAAATTGCCAAATTTTACCAAGTTATTACAAACAAAAGGCTAATATTTCTACTACTACTATGCCCTCATATATCGTCTATATAACTTGGCATGACCCAAAAGAAGAATTTATACAAAAATATTAATCGATCAGGAGATGATCTAGTAAAAATCTTCAATTGCGAAAACATATACCATCTTAGAGAATTCCTCAATTTATTCAAAACGTACATGTATAAAAAATAATTGCTTTTCAGAAGGCTTATTACCTCTAGTGAGTATATTTCGATTTTGATAATAGGAATGTGGTAGAGGTGAGCAATTATAATTACTTCATAGAGGACTCAAAGTCTCATATGTGTGTTGTTTAAACGAGTTATTGAATTTGCTGTGATTTCTATTGAGCCAAATGTGCCACAATACGAAGGAAAAATACAATTTCCCATTGTAGGAGGGGATTTGGGAGGGTAGCAAACATATTGTTGAATTGGAGTAACTAGTGATCTGATGGTTTTTTGAATATTTTAGCAATGTCACATTCTTAGAAGATGTGTCTACTGGTCTCTACACTGTTGTTGCAGATTGCACAAGAGTTATTAACCAAGTCGAGCCTATAGAGGAAGGACTTGTTGGTAGACGGTCATGCACCCAAGATAAAGTCAATTGAAAATCGTGATCGAAGTCATGATTTGAAGATTCATTTGAAGAGAAGGGTATCTTGATTGTCGATATCGAGATTGAATGAATTATTCTACCTGACAACAACAAAAATGGAATTTGACACAGATCAAAGGAGAAAGCAAGGAGGAATTTCACTTCGGAAAGGAAAAAGACAGTACCAAATGAAGAACCTTGGGACAAGCTTTTCGATGTCCATGTGTCAATCATGAGGGCATGTATCCGTCGAAATTTATTTTCTTTAGCCTTCTCTTATGTTAGATCGAGAAAGATTTTGATAATTGACAAATAGAGGAACAAATGAAAGGAACCGGTTGCGCCAACATGTTCCTTTCAGACCGAATCCGACTGGAATAAGGAGAACGTCGTCCACGCGAATTAGAAGTTATAAAGCGGTGGAAGAGTTGCTTTTTCGACAAGAAACCAATGCAAAAAGGTTTCCTTTCATAAAAGAATTCCTTCAAGGAAGAGAAAGCGTGCATAAAATCAGTTTACAATAATTTCCAAATTCCATACGGATAAGGAAGCAGAGTTGAAGTAGGAAAAGATTCTTGGTCTACTTAGTCTATAAATAGTGCATGAATCTTCCAATGAAACTTGCGCACTAAAACAGAGAATTACAAGCAGAATACAATCAAATAGAGGGAGTTCATATTTGAGTGATTTTTGATTATGAAGTGTAGCAAACACAAGGAAACAAGACTTGAAGAACTGATTCATAGGCTTATGTTTTATAGTTCTTAAGTCAAGTTTGCTTGTATTGAGTTTTTATCGAGTTGTATCTTAATTCTTTATAGATCCAGTGAAGTATAAACTGGAGTAGGAATAGAGTCTTCAAGTTGGGGCGACTTAAAAACTTGGGAACATAAACCTTGGGGGGTTTGTGTTGAAGTTTAGGAATTAGAGTTGGTTCAGGATTGCAAGAGTTGTAATCCGAATTCATAACTTGAAGTGGGTCGACGATCTAGTTGGTTGTTGGCGTCTAGGAATTAGAGTTTATAATTCCTTAGGTTACATAGGTTTGTAATCTTTTGTTGAGACTCAGAGTTTAATGAAGTGGAGTTAAATCCTACAGAAGTGTAGGTCGTGGTTTTTACCCTTTATGAGACGGGGTTTTCCGCGATAAAATATTGTGTCATTACTTTATTTGCCTTACATAACGTAACTACTATAATCTCCAAATGAACAGATAGAATATACATGTTCCGTAGTCAAATCTAGGGGTCAGTATTCCAACAATTGGTATTAGAGTAGGTTATCTTTGTAAAGTCTAATAACTCAAGATAAAATCACTATGAATTCTGCACCTCCTCTTGGACACAGTGAAGGTCAACACATCAATATACCACCACTATTCAATAGACATTACTACGCATGGTGGAAGGCGAGAATGGAGGATTTTCTACAAGCCCAGGACTATGAATTATGGATGAGAGTTATTGATGGTCCTCTTATTCCTATGATGGATGATGATGAAGGGAAAGTCATTCCAAAGCCCAAGGCTCAATATGGAGAAGTTGATTATAGAATGCTCGCAAAGAATGCTAAAGCTAAGTGCATCCTTATATGTGGGCTTGGACCTGACGAGTTTAATCGTATCTCTGATTGTACTACAGCGAAACAAATTTGGGACACACTGGTAAATGCACATGAAGGAATTGCTAAACTATTAACTGAATATGAAACATTTAAGATGGAGAGTGGTGAATCACTTCAAGATATGATTACTAGATTCACTACTATTGTGAATGAACTGGTGTCTTTGGGAAAGATATACACTACTGAGGAACTTGTTGATAAAGTGTTGAGGACTCTACCTAAGTCGTGGGAGATCAAGGTCACTGCAATTAGAGAAGCAAAGGATTTGACAACCATGAGTTTAGATGAACTTATAGGGAATCTAAAGACTTACAAGATGAATATTGATGAAACAAAAATGAGTGGAAGAAACAAAGATATGATTTTCTCTTTCAAAGCAACTGAGAGTGATGAATCTGATCTGGATGATGAGGACATAGCCATGATCAACAAAAACCTCAAAAAACTCTTCAAAAAAGGTGGAAACTATGAGAAAAAACTACCCCAAGCAAAGAAAAAGAATTTGAAAACGCTATGTATACTGCTTGGGGAACAAGTTCAGACAACTCAAATAAAGATGATGCATAAGATATGGCTTTGATGGCCATGGAGGACTTTGAACCAGACTCTGAATCAGACACTGAGAAAAGGGAGGTAAATCTTCTTGACCTTAAAAATAAATTAAAATGTTTTTCAAAGAAAAATGATCTTCCCTTATTTTAACTCTCATAGATAATGTTCAAGAGTTGGATGAAAACAAAGATCAATTATTGGCTTTCTTGACCAGTTTAAAAATTGAATATACCGATCTTGAAAAAACTAACTCTAATCTCAAGAAAGAAAATCAATTCCTAAAGGAACAAGTACAACAACTTGATTCCTGCACTTTGCCTCTCAAATCTGAAATTTTGAAACAAAGTGTTAATGGGAATGTGAAAGGAAAAATTAGTGTGACCAAATCAGATGTGACCAAGATCTAAAGAGGTTAAAATATGAGATACTTTTTAAAAGGGAAAAGTCTAGAAGAATAAATCTTGACCTGACTAGAACTAAGTATGAGCTTGAGAGGGCAAACAAATAGACTCAGTCCTCAATGATTGTGACTCAGCTCAGTAATAGAACACATAACAATAAATCTGAAATAGATTTTGTTAATGAAGTCCCTAAGAAAACCTCTGATTTGTGCACACATTGTGGTAGTATTGGTCACTCAAGGGGTACCTGTCCAATAGTTATAACTCACATGAATAAGAACTTCAAAACTGCCTCAAATAGAAAAACCAACCTTGTTAAAAGAAAGGAATCACGTCAAAGGAACAGGTTGAGGCAAAAGAAAAAATCTAAAAATGTTTTACCAATATGAATTAATAGAGATCTCATTCATCTTTTTTATCAATACAAAGGACCCAAGCTAGTCTGGGTTCCTTAATCTAACCTTTAAATTTGCAGGAAAAGTGAGAGGAAGTAGGCAACATTCACCAATGCACACATGTTGCTCGAGACGCATGATTGAAACTAGAAGAAATTCCTCTCACTTGCAAAAGAAAAGGATGGAATAATAGCTTTGACCGTGAAAAAAAATTGAAAACATGGGCAAGACTAAAGAACACAAATTGAAAGAAGGCATCATGTTGAAGGAATGAACCAAAATCCACTCAGTTTATTACAACTTTGTAATAAGAGAAACAAGCCTACAGGATGATGATGAGTTGTCAATGGTCTTTAAATCAATTATGAAGAAACATGTGAAAGAAACAAGTCCAACCTATGCAGTATCTAACAATTACGAACATGAAAAGCCATATGAGGCACACTCAGATGATCAGAGTGTGTAAACTGCGAGTCCATCAATCAAGAAGGATGATCAACCTAGGAAAACACTTTTAAAGGAACAATTTGGAACTTGGGAATGATTAAGATCACATGAGTATCCCTCAATGGCTAATGAACATGGTGCATACAACCCTCAAATCTTGAATTTTATGCTCAGTCTTATACATTAATTTGTATGTCTCTATACCACTTTTAAAGTCAAGTTACTCATGTACTATAACATTGTATTTGCATCTGTCACAAGAGAGAGGCCTAGTAAAATTGGAGCAAAATTCAGCATTATCCAGAGATCTAAGGTATGTGCACTATAATTATTCATAATTAAATATAAATCAATGCACATGTACATGTTCCTTCCACTTGTCCCAAAATATATATTCATGTCATATGCTCAATTTTCAACGTTCTCTAAAAGGAATCTAATCACGTTTTCTTGTGATAAAATATAACCAGATCTCTACCCAAGATAAAACTATTCATCTCAAAGGACTCTCAATACTACTAAATAATATCTTATTAAAAGCCTATTTAAAGCCTTATCCTAGTGTGTCTCTACAACTCACACCCTTCTCTTTCATAAACTTCTTAACCAAGAAATCCTTTTTTTATAAAATTGTGGAATAAAGTGTTCTTCAAGAAACATGATTGTGCTTGATTAATTACAATGTATGGTTCTTAATGACATTCTTGGAGATTCTAAGTGTGACAGTCTATCTGATGTTATGGTTGAGATAACTTCGGTGGATGACACCTTTACTTTGGTGCCATATAAAATAGAGGTTCTTGTGTAGAAAGTGGGTAGTGTTGGTTCTTAAGGGGAATCTGTATTGAGTGTGTGTAAAATTACTGAGGAAGTTTTGGAGGATGTACCTTGTGAGGGGGAGTATTTTGGGGACCCTACAGTTGAACAAAGTTCAGTTATTAGGCTTAACTTGGGTGCATCTAGTAAGGAGGAATCAATGGGGGACCCCTCTGTCGAACCTAGTTCTTTTATTAGGATCCATATAAACTGGAATTTAGGGTTGATGTCAGAAATTATTATAGTTGGTGCTGCACCTGATAGTACCACGTCTAGGGAACAGATTGGGAGAACATGTTCCTCTACAAATAATGCTGAAGAAAATTTGTTCCTCTTACTGACTCTATTGAAATTAGAGTTGTGAACTTTGGGAAGCGGACAATGCATTTAGGCAAGGTGATTACCGATTTTGGGGGTTAGAGATGAGTGAACTATTTTTTCGGAGGGCACAAGATTGATTGAACCAGATCTTTAAAGGTGATACAAAACGAAAAAAATAAGCTGAAATTGAAGTCATATGTGTCACTCACCAGAATGCCATGGACCAGCTGCATATGAACTATGATCTTGAACATGTAGGCCTGCTAAAGAAAAATAAAACACAAAGCTCAAGGCTGGGCTTGCATAGACCAAGGCTACCTTTGAAATTGAGAAGACTACTAATTAATTTTGTTAATTCAAAAGATGTTTTTTTGTGCTACTGAAAGAGGACTTTTTGTTTATCCTCTCATGCCCGATCTTTTGTTATTGCCTAGCTACTCTAGCCTTTTGACTTTCCAATTTTTTTTCTCCCGTGTGTTATTCGTTTTCATGTTGAACTAAGTAAAACGTTATGATTTCCATCAGACGCATTCATAGAAAAACATTGGCGAAAAGCTGCCACCCTTTTGTAGCATTAAGCAAATTAACATGTTCCACATTTACAATAAATTAAGCCAAAGCATATGTTAACCAAAAGAGAAGAATGATGTAATAACACATGGTACAACTTACCCAATTAGTATATACTAATTGATGAGAAGTCAAAGCCAAATTGCTTCACGCCAAACACAACATCAAAGTGCAGTGATTTCGAAGAGAAAGCAGCAATAAAGTTAGGTTATACTTTAATTTCTTAATTATAATTTATAGATATTTATTCCTTGTGATTTTTGTAGCATTTATTTTCACTGTTACTGTTACTGATCATCTTGTGAAGATTTTGAAATGATCATTTGTTGTGTTAAGGAATAAATTAGTTGATGTTAGAATTAAGTTTATTGTTCAATTGTTAAACTGAAATTTATTAGTTGGTACTCCATTTGTCTCAAATTATGTGACATTAATTTTCACTTATCTAGAGCCTAGAGGTAATTAAAAAAAATTCGAACCTAAATTATAAGTGTAAGCCAATTTAATATTTCAAAATTAAAATTTATCTATTCATTTTTTTTATATATAAAAAGTATTATAAATTGCTATTCTTTGAAAGTAAATACAATTAAAAAAAATGTTAAAAATTATATAGTTTTCGTGTCTACGCTAGGGCACTATTATGGCGTATTAGAGAGAAACAAAAATCAACAATGTAATTAAGAATAAAGTATTTTCCATCATTGTTTCCTTTTCATTGTGCTTTAGTGTTAAAGAAAGAACACGTCAAGAAGTTATTCACTTGGCATGCATAAGTTTTTTCACATATGCAAACTCAGTTGAAGTGTTCATGTTTATTAATTTATTTCCCTTCTAAAACAAATATGTTTTTCATTTGAGAACATACTGACTGCTTTATTGTTATCTTTCATTTGAATTGTACAGTACATCACAGCAGGCTCATATGTTGACGTACATGTTAAAGCCTTGGGGAAAGCACAAACATTCATGCAATGCGTGTAGAGTGTTTGCGATAAACGCAATGTTGTGATGAATTTGAAGAATGGTAATTATTACCCTTTTTTAAAACTATTCTTACTATATTATGTTTATTCATCATGGAGTTAAGTTTTTGAACCGGTGAAATCAAATTTAAACATGGTGAATGCAATATAACTTAATGTAAATAAAATGTATAACTATAGATTCATAATAGACGATTAGTGAGATATATGTAATCGACTACAGAACAATGCTTGGTAGAAGGAAATTGTGTCGAAAGCAATATATATCGTTAATATATTATATTAGATATAGCAAAGAGACAACTTCAAAGTTGAAGAGATCTATGACTTTTGAAGGCTATAACATCAGCTCTAAAGTTGAAGTAGTTCGAGCTGGGTGTTTGATCCTTTAAAGTACATGTGTTTTTTGCTTATAAACAATCTTTTTCATAGAAATTGTTCCATTTATGAGAGAGATCAAAACTCTTACAAATCTTGAATACAAAATAAGTTGACATACACGTGCAACGCACGTGCCGTAAAACTAGTTAGTACATATACTACATCGTTGATTATGATTTTCCTTATTTTCATATAACTTATTTTTCTGTTTATGACAATTTTATATATTATTTTAAAGTCAATATTTTATATTAATTATTTTTTATATAAAAAGGTTAAAAAGGTGAATTTGAAAAAAAAAATACATAATTTTTTATTCAAAAATATATAATGTATATGTAATGGATTGTTAATTATTATTTTTTTGCACTCACTTGGTGAACTAATATGAGGATCTGGTGGCTTCTTTTTTCCTTCAACATATGCTTGTGACTTGTGAGTCATCTACAAATATTCGGACTGAGTTAACGCTACCTTTTCTTTTGTCATTCACCACATTAATGTATGTTGATTATTGGTTATCAACATCATTTTGTTTATCTATGTTGTTAATTTGTTCATTTGCAACATGTTCTTTGATCATGTTATCACTTTTTTCATTTTCATAAGTTCATCCTCTTTGCTTTGATCATCTCTATCTCTGCCTCACCATCTATAAAGGAGCGAATGATGCCAACCAACTCAACAAAGACATTCAGATATGAAAAAGATAAAGAAAGACGTGTTAATAACATATTCAAATTAAAAAGAGAGACAATACTATCAAATTCTTTACAAATTAAAATTTAGAAGACTGAAAATATATATATATATATATATATAACTAAGATATAGTCGTGATTCCTTTATCGATTTCGTGGAAGTCGTAAACTTAAATATGTTTGATTCTTTCTTTCTTCTCATGTACTCGGATTCAAAATTTGTTTCAAAATGATATATAAAATCTAATTTTTTTTCTCTATCAGTAGAACTAGTATGTATTCAACTAAAGAGAATTTGTGAAGGAGACTCAACTTCACGCCCTCTTATTTAACTATTTACAATCTTTAAAAAAAATATTATTGCATCATTAAATGTATGAATGAAGAATAACCATTCATATTCAATCTCTTGGTTTATATTGAAATACCCTTTTCACTTCTTTAGTTTTTTCGCATTCTAAACATAGTAAATTATTGGCTAATCAATGTTGTGATTTATGAATGCTGCAGTTTTAAACCATCTATATTTTTCATGTTGGTTTTTATTGGTTAATTAATGTTGTGGTTTAAACGTATAACAACATTATAAGAATATTTTGATAAAATAACTTTTGAGGTAGGATGTTCTTATTTTTAGTATAGTAATTCAATACGATAAACAAATATTTAGTTGTTTTATTTTCTTTGTAATTGAATTTACTTATTAACATATAATAATAGCTAAAGGAATATATAATAATGTCATAACTAAAGAATAAAATGGACTTCAAATTCTAACATTATGTAATAAATATATTAGTGTTTGATTGAATATTTAATTAAATTTTATTTTAGTGAAGGGGCAACATGATAATCCAATTTTGAAAGTTGGAGTTTCCTACTTATAATATACTATAATGATAAGTGAAAACAATAAGCATTAGAAAAAAAATTCAAAAAGGAGGAGAAACAATAAATAACATTGTTGTTCAATATTATTTAGAGTAAGATTGGTGTTTGACTCTGTATTTTGTGTGTTTGGTGGGTCTAGTGAAGTGAAATGTATAGGTATATGTCACACCATTAATCTTAAACAAACACACCTGCAACACTTCATAGCTCACTCGCGTTCTCTACAACATGCTCACGCTCAGAGGCGAATCTAGGATTTGGAGGTCGTGGGTGTCTCATCGTCCAAGTAAGATAAACGGGTCGATTCCTCCATTTTTAGATTATAATTCGGGTTATTTATCTTTTTCGATTTTTATAAACAAATTGATCAAACATGCATGTTAGTAATATTTTCTTTTAGATATTTCTGAGGTTAGAGATAACTAAACAATTCAATTTTTTTATTTTAAGAAATTAGAGACCTTATTCTCTAAAACTTTGCGGTAAAAAGGATTTCCCACATTAAAAATTCAAACTTTTATAAGTTGTTGAAATATAGTAGAGAAACAATAAAAATTATAATTTCAACCCCGTCATCTTACTTAGCACTAAAGTCGATGAAGATTGGAAGAACTTTCAAATTAAAAGAACTCTAACATGATAATATTCATCATTTTCAAAACTTAAAAAAAGATACTATTTAAATATATTCTTAGTAATATTTATGTGACATTCATAATTCAGTTGTCATTAACTGATAAAAAATACACATGTAATACTCACATCAAGAGATTAATAATTAGTGAAAGAGAAAGTACAAAAAAATTAAGAATTAGTTAAAGCAAAAAGGAGTCGATTTGAATTATTAAAGAACAACATATAAATAAGAACCAATGGAAGAAAAAAAAATATACTAAAACCCTTCCCATATTAATAGGAAAAAAAAGATCTGAGAAGCTGTCACGACCCAGACCGTCGTGATTGGCACCCACACAAACCCTCCGGTGGGAGAACCATTGCTACAATCCAAACTAACAAATTTTATGAAAACCAAGGAATTTAAATATACGGAAGCAGGTTTAAATGAATAAATTATATAGAGTTTCCATAAACTCCAAGATTTAAACAAATAACTAACCAAACTAATGCGGAAATTCAACCCCTAAAACCTGAAAGTCAATGTACCAAAACTCTAACAAGATCCATAAGTCTAAACGAGAAAATCATCTAAAGAACTAGTCTAAGTCCAAATATGATGGACTAGACAAAAAGAGAACTCAAGGCAGCCCGGAAGAACTGGCTCACCCTTGAATTCGAATCGGCAATCACTGATCTTCTAACGAGGTCTGTCAATAGCCGCCGGAAGATGTCTTGTACTCAACAAAAATAAGAGCAAGTGCAGTATCAGTACACAACCACTGTGTACTGGTAGGATCACGCGGCTATCCCAGTAAGTGTAACATACATTAGTCAATATACCAATATAATCACATGCACATATCGAACATATACAATATCATCAACATATACGAACAATGAACAACTTCACGATTCTCACATATCACAGTTATATCAATTTAGAGCAACATACCGTCTTCAAATATCAATCATCATTAGATATGAACGAACTCATCATAAGTAGATACACAACACAATTCAATGGTCCTCTCATGGAACCCAAACCCAAACAGTTAGCATGCCGGAACGTGGCAATCTGATCCCATATTTATGCCAGAACGTGGCAATCGATCCCATAATTATATCGGAACGTGGCAATCCGATCCAAGTTAGTTATGCCTAAACATGGCAACCGATCCCATATTGATGTCGGAACGTGGCAACCGATCCCATAATTATGCCGAAACGTGGCAATTCGATCCAAGTTAGTTATGCCGGAACATGGCAACCGATCCCAGTTAATGTGTCGGATCGTGACACCCGCCCATTCAACAAACCACAATCACAATCACAATGTATATTCTCACAATCATACAACAAGAGGTGAGTCATGACATATAATTATTCAATTATCCTCAATTACAACAAGTGTGATCAATAATGCAACATTCGCATGCATTCATGTATCATAATGAAGCAACAACAAACATACATCACATAATCATAGAATCACAACCATCACCTACCTCGAATCCAAGCTTGAATCCCCTAAGGCACTTGAATCTTCCCTTTCTGGATTCTTCCCGCTTGTTCGTGTCTAAAAATAATCATGATAACACGAGAATCAATAAACAATCACTAATTACCCAAATTACTAACAATTTTATGAACCCTAGATCAAACCCATGATCCCAATTATCCAAATTAGGGTTGTTTCCACCATAGAATCTATAACAAAACCCTCCCCCATCAATATTCACCCATTCTATTACGTTCTACGGATCGAAAAACGGATTTGGTGAGTGAAAAACTTACCTTTTGCCTCAAGAATGGTGAAAAATGAGTAGGAGTCGCGTGGGGGTCGTTCCTTAGCTCTAAAAGTCGAAAAGTGCATAATGAGGTCGTTTAGAGGTTTATTAATGACTTTAATTCACGTCGGGCCCGCCACAGCAGCCACTACCTCACCACAGCGGCCCCGCCAAAGCGACAAAACCCAGTGCCAAAGCGGCATTCTCGAGACATAGTTATTTCAAGAATTCCAAAATTCTCATTTCACAACACACCTCTAACCCACGACGCTCAGTAAATACCCTTTACACTAAGATCAATTTTGGGAGCTCTACTCGCCCGAATTCAATTCCGTAAAGTCGTACGGATTTCTTAATGAGTTATCTAACTACTCATGTAATTAAAAATCATAAATAATTCACCCGATTATTACCAGATTTCCCTACACCTTAATGACTCAGATTTCGTTCAAATCTGGACTAGGTTGGGAAAATCCAAGTTACTACGAAAAAGTTTCTGTCCCCAATTCTTTCTCCATTGACTTTTCCATAACGACAGAAATCAGGTCGTTACAATAGATACCAATTTACCCATCACTCGTCCACGAGTGATCAACTAGGAAAGATTGGCTAAAGTAAGGGTAGAGTAGTATCTGAATCGTCGAATTACTAGGGATACTTGTATCGCATGCCCTTCTTACCGAATCTCATTACCCCCTAAGGGTTTCACATCTCCAACCTCAAACCAACCAATTGAATACCTACACATCCTCCCTTACAATGCCTCAATGAAGTCATCTCAACACTCGAGTGGTAAATATTGTTGTATGTAAACTTTACTAATCAACAAAACGATTCCCAACAACCACCAAAGTTGATTGTACACACCTCTGCCACATGTTATCAAGGATCTTGACACAAACATCAGGACGAATCCTTTATCACATAACCATGATAAAATTCTAAATCAATACTAGCTACAATTAGAGGTGGACCTGAACCAACTAACACACACTCATAATACCCAAACAGTCATAGTTCTTAACAATATCTCCATCCCACAACATAAATTCCCATGAGCTTAAGTTATAAAAAATTTGATCTTTAGAAATGATATACTCATCGAGGGATATGTCCAAGCATACAACCTCTCCAACAACACTATCGAAATGCTAAATTTAGTAATTGTAGATTACCTCTTAAGAACAGTAGAATTGGACCCAATGATCCCCACATTCAACCACACATAAACGGTACATGACCTCGATGACTAGAGGAATATTAAGATTGCCGAACAACCACAAATACGCATGGTAGCTCTTCTATAAATTCTCATAAGCAAGGTGGTACATGTAGAACCACTAAAATACTTTAACAACTCCAAGACAACATCAATTATGTCATTCGAAATAACCAAAACTTCCCAATCTTCCCACTCAACCAAGAGAACATCGTAGGATTTGGTACCCCTGATCCACCACTAGGGATCCACCCACAAAAGTGAAAACATACTAGAGCATAGCTAGTGAATCATACTCACAACACTAACAACCATCATAAATACCCTGACCATTAATCTCACTCTAAACCAACACTTTTACATGAAAACCTTTCTTAGGTACTTAACAATTAATAGTAATAAACTTTACGACTCAACCTAGGTGTAAGTCCTTTCAAAGGTTCAATACCTGATACAATTGATCATTTTTCACCTTGTCAATTCATACTTTGACAAAAATACATCACCACAAATGTAGGCTCACAATGAAAAATCTGAATTGTAATTTCCACCATATAACACAATCCCTTTCTCTAGTCTTTTTCGATAGTTTTTAACCAATCCGACACACTTGTGACACTATTACCATAGCCACAGCAAAATAAATGAAATCACGCATCTCTGAACCCAATTATCTACCCCTCTGAAGATATTTCTTTATCCTTTGCAATCAAATAAAAATATTCTTCCTCTCACCTCTCTCTAAAGATTGTACTACATCCCACTATTTTTCTTCATCATGACCCTAGCTCTTTTAAATTCTATTCGAGTGGTGTCCCGCCATCTCTTAAAACTTTCCATACAACCATGTTACTCACCAAATATTAGGAAACCACAACCTTAGGTACTCGCAAATCGTAATTACTATACAAAATTCGCTTAATCAACAATCTCATTATATAGTTGCATCCCATCACAATCCATCGCGAACTCTTATTACCATTACGCTCAGTTAGCCCTGACTATCACTATGAAGTCAACCTTGTCATCAACCTGACACCTAAACCTCAGGTATACTCATCAAATTTAAAGAACTAACCCAATCTTGGTACGCACTTTCTTACTAAAATCTTCAATTTCTTTCACCCAAGTATACTCAATGGAACTTTCTTTATCAGTAAGTTTGTCATTCTGGTATTAATCCACTCCCTTATATGTTAAGATAAAACCATCAATCATTATACTACCCTCCTTCTTCTTAACAAACAAAACATGAGCACCCCACGGAGAAGCACTAAGATGGATGGAACCTTTATCAAGAAGCCATTGGATTTGAACTTTAAGCTCTCTCAATTCTGAAACCACCATAATAGACTCAATAAAGGGGGATTCAACCTCAACATCCCGAACATGAGCCAATAAGCCAACAATCATGCCCCACCAATTTCCTATCCCGAATGGAGGATATGATATTAGCTAGCTTAGACTTGTACACCCCTTCTCACTTTAATCTTTTCCTACCGGGGATCTCTAGAGTTACTGACTTAGTATTACAATTAAACCCGATATAATAAAGGGACAACCAAGTCATGCCTAAGATTATATCAAGTTAGTCATATCTAGCATAACCAAATCAACCCAAATTTGAAAATCCATAACCATAATAGAACAACACGATACACATGAGTGACTATGACTGACTCTTCAGCTAGGGTAGAAACATGGATGGGGGCATCAAGTATATCAACAAACCACATCAAATCCCAAGGCAATTGAACTAACACGTACGAATAAGTAGAACCCGGGTTACGCAAAACAATAGCCATTCGGGCACATACAAGAGCAGCACTAGTGACCATTGCATCACACACCTCAAACTCGGTTTTGCCCGAAAAAGGAAATAACTGAGCCTTGTCGTCTTGACGGGCAACCTCCTCGCTTGGCTGCACAACTCCTCTACCTGTGTTACCATTTCCCCGACCTCCACGGCCTCACTGATTTCCTCCTCATATGCCTAGGTTCTCCACAATTTAACACACTTTACAACTTATATTCGATTGTTGAACAATAAATTAGATCGTGTGGGTTAGTTCAGGTACTATTCGAGGTCCATAATTGTGACTAGGGGAAAATAAGGGAGACAGGTTGAGGTTCTGCCTCGCCTCATCCCGCACTGGAGGCCTTGCCTTGGCGGGAAGAATGCCGCCCCAGCGGCCATAATGGAAATAGAACCCCTGCCAATAATTTTTCTAGGGTTTTTTTCTTTTCTAAATTCAACAAAGGTTCCCATCTTTACTTAGCAATTGTAGAATATTCCTTATAACTAGGATACTCATTATTTATCCCTAGTCAATCCCACAATACACGAACCAATTCATTCTTGTCAATTCAGCACCACAACCCACACATCCCAAGGATACACCCAGACACTCACACGATCCTAAGTCAAGATCTTCCTTTCATAACGAATTTCACGATACTCAAGTATTTACAACTTGCATAACTTCAACGACCAGGACAACATATTGTACATATCAAAGTTCAGACACACATTTATTGTGCACATAATCACCTCATCATAATCAAGAAATTACAACTTCACATTCGTAGTTAATTCAGACAACCAGAAGCACACATTCAAAGTTTCCAAGATACAATTTACAGGTAAGTCCAAATTCTTAATTAATTATTTTACTACATGGATCACTGATGCTTATCGTGACCAACGACACTAACCTATGGTATGAGTGTTTACGATCGTTGATAATATAGTAACCCAACCAAGGGTTGAGGTCGTGTCCCAAGGGAGTGGTTTTGAGAATTAATAGAAAAGTAAAATTAAGTTCTAACTAGTCATAGCTAAAGACATTAACGATTAAAAATATTGTAAATTAAAAGGGGTGACACAAAGGTGTCAATTATCAAATAGGGGTTTTGTCACAGATATAGCAAAAATAGTAAAAATAACAAAGAAATCTATAAGTGAGAGGGGAGTCTTAGGGTGTGACCGCAATAAGTATTGAATTAAATCATTGGGTACATGCTTTCGATAGGAAATTTGTAAGATAATAGTGACTAGGCTAAGCTTTAGATGGAAATAAGTTCACTCTCGGGCAACTTACCTCGTTTCAAATGGGTTCCTCTCGAACACTCATTTGATGCATGAATACCTGCCTACGCCTTACCCCACCCACTCTCTCGAGTTGAGTGTTAGGATATGGGACTAGGGATCACCCTCTCGGGCTGAACCTCATGTCGACCCCCTTCTTAGGCCATCAGTCTAGCGATCTTGGTTTCGCAACCTCTCTCTCGAGCAAGCCGAAAACACATGGGTGATTTTGTATTTGCAACTACAAACCTATTAAATTAAACCACAATCGCTAGGTGAAATCACCATTAAAATACATCTAACCTATCAGCAAACAAGACCCAACAATAATATCAACACATATTTGCTAAATCACACCCCAAGAATGGGGGTTTTAGCTAGACATGAACAAGAGATAGAAATTTATACCTAAATGAGTTTGCATTCAAATGGGTATGAAGATTTAAGTCTTGTTACAAGCCATGAATGAAGAATCCAAGAGACCCAACTCCAAATCTTGAAGATGAAAACCCTTTTCTCCCTCAAGTCTCCAAAACCCTCTCAAGCTTAGGGCATCTCCAACCAATCCTCTATTTTACTTTCCAAATATAGAGTTCTCTATTTTTTCAGACAACCAATTCCAACTCAATTCTCTATTTTACTCTCTAAAAATGAATCTTTTTCTCTCTCCTCAATATTATATTATTATTTCTATTTCATTCTTATTTTCTTATTTCATAATATAAATCCTTTATTTCTTTTTTCCCAAATAATTACTTTATATAATTTTTAATGTGATATGAAATTATTTTTATTCTAAATTTTTAAATAACATAAATTGCAAGAAAATATAATATAATACATAAATTAGGGGACAAATTCAAATAAAAGTGACATACAATTACATAAACACTCAATTTTCAAAATTCTTACGTTGCTCCCATAAATGCTCTATTAATGCATTACGGAGTTCAAAATGAGCATTTTTGTCCTTAATTTTTTTATGTCTAGCTAAAAATTGTTCAAA
>JAJOOR010008652.1:0-30207 GCA_036250505.1 Solanum acaule | reverse complement strand
AAATACATCTAACCTATCAGCAAGCAAGACCCAACAATAATCTCAACACATATTTGTTAAATCACACCCCAAGAATGGGGGTTTTTAGCCACACATCAAGAGATAGAAATTTATACCTTCAATGATGTTGAAATCAAATGGGTATTGAGAAATAATTCTTGATTTGAGCAAAGAAAGAAGAATCCAACAGACCCACTTCCAAATTGAAAGAGGTGAAACCGTTTTCTTCTTCAAGTCTTCAAACCCTTACAAACTTGAGAGTAGAATAAAAAGTACTAAAATTATATTAGTTGTTCTAAAGCTGAGACAAAGAAATGTGAAACTAAAATCTGATCTAAGCTATAACTCTCAACGAGTATTTATAGTTTTCAAAAATCTGTGTTGTGGCGGATCACTCGGCGACATTAGTCGAAATCGTTGATCAACTCGGTTATTAGCCCTTTGGTGTAGTTCATCGCCGTCTTGCACCATCTTTCGGCATCGTTGTTCTCTGGATCATTGGGAGATATAGTACTGCTTCGTAGACCTTCTCGGCGATGCGCCTACTGCTCCCTTTTTCCGCCAACTTGATCCTTTCGTTCAGGGCTCAGCATACTGGAACAAAAGGCGACGTAAGACCCTTTGGCGATTCGCCAAGTGGACTCGGTGATCCTCAGGCCTTCATTTTCTTGTTCTTTTCAGCCTTTTCGTTCCTTTTTGCAAAGTAGTGTCCATGCCTTCCTTCAAACTTCAAATACTTGAAACTTAAGGGTTTTCATCAGATATTGAGATAAAATAAGCATTTCATGACACAATTTCTACTAAAATATAGCCCTAAATGAGTCCAATTTGCGGACTCATCACACGCCAACCAACTTGGCGAGCTACGACTTAGCTCACCCTTTGGTCCAAAACCTAGGCCAAATAGGCAGCCCACTAGGCGATCACATGAGCCCAAGGGCGACTCGCCCAACCCCTTGGGCGATCAAGTACTCCCTTCGCCAAACCGCCCCTCAAAGAACAAGGTTTCTTTCACTTGATCATGCTAGTCTAGGCCCTTTCTTACACCCTCTGCTTCAACCTTTGCCCCACTTAGGTTATAAAACAGCCTACACATCAACCTAAAGTCACACTAACCCAAACGATGAGGCTCTAGTTTAACCTATCATTTTCCGACACTTGGGAACATTCGCCCTCGAATGACACTTAAAATACATTAAGGGAAAAATGACTCGAGACTTGCAGCCCAACTATAATGCAACATCATGTACACTGCATAAACATAGGAGGAAACATCAACTCCACATCAATAAGCTCAATGCATATACAAGAAAGTAGGAACTACATCTACATACTCATTATGCATCAAAGCAACAATATTTCTCATTTCGTTGGAGGAACTTCATTCTCCAACTCATATCATGCTCATCAAAACATCATTAAGCATATTATGCGATTTTCCCATAAAAGCACATTATGCAACTTCTTCATAAACACATTTAGGCATGTTCAATATTTAACCTCATGAAGCATATAAGCAACTCAAACTAAATGCATATCAACATGAGGAACAATAAATCATGAAAACTCATTTTCTCAAATAAGCAAGAATCCAACTAGAACATGCATAAAATAAGGAGAACATGAAAACACAATGTCTCACATGACTCCAAAAACATGAGACAAGCAAAAAAGGAACTCTTCGTCTTAGGCTTGAATAGACACATAAAGGAAGAGGTAAGGATATCGAAACTCTCAACAACCTTACTACTCAGCATACTATCCCCCACTTAGGAGTAAACCCAACTAAGGTTAACATGAAAATACCTTAGGAACCTCAATCGAGACATCCAAAACTTACTAGAAACCATCAACATGCCGGTACTTTTAAACTCAGAAGTCCTCATTAAGCAACTCTTTCTCACAATCAACCTTACCACATCACTCAAGGTCTCATATGAGTCTACCACACTGGGTCTAAACTCCTCAAACTCACTACACCTCTTAAGGTGAGAACACCAATCAAGCCTAACTCATGAACATCAAGGACATTCAAAGACCTTACCATCTAGGCACATTATCCCACACTTAGGAGAAAGCTTATACTACCTTTTTCTCTCTTCACTTCTTTTCATTCTAAGGTCGGAGCAAAACATCTCCAAACCTTCATACTCATCATACCAAGGCATTCCTAAAAACAACACATTTCATCAATTCCGTCAACATACTTGAAACTCATCATAACTAAGTCGGGTTCTACAAACAACACACATAACCATAAAGCAATCCATTCAGACTAAAGTCAACATCACAATCTCCCATCTCAAATCTATCAAGTCACATAGCCAAAGTTGACATCACAACCAACCCTTTCTCTCCCTCAACCCTACTAGCATAATCCTTTGAAGTGGTCATACTCTAAAGACCATCACATAAGGAATAAGGGAAAGACATTATCGAGTTAAAATCTATGGCACGACTTGACAAATGAAGAAGCAAAACTTTCATAACAACCAATATCCTCCTATTCATAAGGTGGCACGCTTCACATTATTAATAAGACTCTACTAGATGTGGTTTGAGACAACCTAAGACCATTTTCAAAATCTTGTGCTTTGATACCATGTTTGTCACGACCTGAGAGCACCCCCTAGTCGTAACACGGCGTACTCGACCCAGAAAGGGTCTAATAAAAGGCTCATAGCTTATTCATTGCATAAGATACTTGAAAATAGAGAAGAATTTAAAACTTTCTTTACAATTGAAGATATTTTCATTAAAAAACAAGCGGAAGACTTCTAGACTTTGTACACTATGTCTCAAACCATCTAATACTTTGAATACAACCTTGGGACTTAGCCCATACGAAAAATTTAACAAAACTAAAGACATAAAAGGAACATAATGGGTTTTGTCCTCGAAACTATGAGGACTCACCAAGTTTTCATCTTCAAGTTCAAGCATAGAACACCAACATCTCCAAAGCCTACACTTTGGTAAAAAGGGAAAAGAATGGGGTTAGCACATTAGATGTACTAAGTATGATGACCATGCAAAAACATGCTTAAAAAGGACATATGAGTTGAAAGTCAGGTTTTTATGTCATTTTTGTAAAACTTCATGAACATTGATACAAGAGGCATAATAGAAGTCACAACCAACATACATGGTCACATAATTCACATTTGAACAAGATCACATGTAAACCTTTACCTTCACCTTGAGCCTCCACCTCAAATAACCCTCAAGCTATACCTTGTGCAATATATGGGTAGCGTCCCATACCACCACCCACACTAAGGCACCACCTTAAGGTCACCAAAAGTGAACTTACCATTCATCCTTTCCACCTTTACACAATAAAGCATTTAAGAGACATAAACAATACATGAGTCACATCATCACATTGAGACCAACATCTAATACAAATCCAAGTGTTACTTGTGCAATGTGCAAGTAGGATCCCATACTACTACTCACACTCAGTGCTCCTTTGAAGTCACTATCGACAAGGCACATTCATATAAAATAAGTCATGACAAGGAACTAACTCATAATACGAATCCAAGTATAGTATGCATCATTTACATTTAAGCATAAAAGAGTCAACATTACTCAATAACATCATTTAGAGGAATTTCAATCATTAAACATTAGATCAACATTCTCCTTCACTTCTTCCTAGGAGGACATTCAAACAATAGTCATTAAGACATAGAGAACTCACTATGACCCTCTCAAAGCCTACTCGTGCAATACATGGATAGCATCACATACAACTACCCACACTTTGTAGAATTCCTCAAGAAACCATAGTGCACATCTCACATGATGGGAATAGGCATTAACCGACATAAATCATGAGAGCTAAATCATGGAATCCAGTGTTGTGTGACCCCACACCGAAGAAGGGTGTTCTACTTGCCAAGGGTAGAACTAGTAAGCCTACATAGTTATGGGGTATGGAAGATGTTCATTGGACTCTAGCCTAACATTGGGAGAGCCACCGTCTTAGGCATATCCACTCGGTGCTTAGCCTCCATTCCCATAGAATAGTTCATTCATTACATCTTTGTACTTAAGAGGGCCACCATCATTAGGCCTACGAACCCAAAGTAATTTCCCAAGAAAGGGCCACCACCAATAGGCCTACCGATTCAAGGTACATTAAGTATAGCTCTTGACTTCCCTAGAGAGAGCCACCACCATTAGGTCTACCGTCTCTATGTTCATCATTTTATACAAGAAGGAGGCCACCACCATTAGGTCTACCGCTTCAAGGTTATACATTCACATTGGGTTCTAGACTCATTATGAAGGACCACCAATAATAGGTCTATCGGTTGAAGACATAGTCTAAAATACCTCATTAGTCATTTTTAGAAGGCTACCAACATTAGGTCTACCAATCTAAGACATTTATTCATTCATTTATGAAAAGGCTACCAACCTTAGGTCTACCAATTCTAAGCCATCTACACATTCATTAGTCAATTATGAAAGGGATACTAACATTAGGCCTACCGATTCATGATCATTAAGACACTAAGTCAAGATACATTCATTATTCAAGAAGGGGATGCCTAATCCTACCAAGTCAAGATACTTCATTCATGATCACATTCTTCAATACAAGAAAAGGATGCCTTAGCCTACCAATTCAAGAGATCACATTCAACATAGCTTTCATTTATCAAGAAGAGGGCACCTAAGTCTACCAATCCAAGATACAACATTACATTATAGAATACCTTCACATTCCATCATCAACATTGATGAGTGTTTAGTGAGAATATGCTTTCAATCACAACACATTCACATTCTATACAAAATCATCTTTCTATCATTGAAATCACTTGTATATTCTTCACATCACATTCATATATACAACATCATGATAATACTTCAATTCATCAAACTATGCCTTCAAGGCCATGATCACAATGTACATAGTAAGTAAACACTTCCACCTTTCAAGTGGATCAACAATTCAAGCACAATTCTATTACAACAACTGATTAGGTCAAACTTGCCCTTTCAAGGTTGTGATCACGAATCCTCAATTCACCATAAGTAGGCATAGATGATGATACAATTCAATAATATAAATCAATCTAGGTATAAATCCATCAACATTCATTCATAATCAACAAACCCACTTCATATGGCACAATTTAGGAATTGAGAGAAATCATGGGTTCATAGAGTATATTAATATTAAATCATCAATTAAACATCAATATAATCATAATTTATCATTTGAAAATGTTTGATGAAAGAACCCATGAGATTGAGTAAAACTTAGGGCTTTTCATTGACCTTGAAAACTTTGAAACTCCTTTGAAATTGACTCTAGTGTGAAAGCTAACCCTAGATGAAGGATCAACATACCTTTACTAAGATTCCCCAAGAAATTTTATGAAGAAATGCCTTGAATCCAAAACCCTAGCTCCCTCTTCTTCTTTGGGAACTTCTAGAGAGAAAATATTTGAGAGGAGGTGGGTTTCTTGTTTATTCTATTTGGACTGACTAAAATGAAAGGATTTGGTTTATCAAAAGGTCTTATAGTTGTTAGGAAAGGAATAGAATAATAAGGACTTAACTTTGGAAAATAACCAAGGACCCTTAAAGTTCCAACTTAAAAAAAATCTGCCCTTGCCCATCCAAGCTCGCCGTTTGGACACTTGGGTTCACTAAGTGCACTAGGCGACTCGTCAAGTGCACCCTTGGCTCGCCCTTTCTTCCTGTGAGCTCACTAAATAGGCAGTCCATTGGGCGATGGAGGGGGGATAATGGGCGACACGCCAACCAACTTGGCAAGCTACCACTACACCATTTTAGGCCTACGACCACACTAAATCTGGACAACGCTTGTAAAGTGTTGCCTAAAATACTTTTGGGGACACTTTTAAAGCCTAGCCTAAGTTTTTAACTTTTAGCTTCAATAATATTAGCAACACTTCTAAAGTGTACCCTTTAATCGTATAAGCTACACTTTATAAGTGTTGTTATTATTGGCAACAACTATTTATATAAATGGCCACACTTTTAAAGTGTCCTATTTTTATAATTGTAAAAACAACACATTACAAATGTGGCCTTAGTGTTTTCACTAAAATATTATATTCCCTCCAATAGTTTAATATTAAAACTTGTTCTCCCTCCAATTTTTATTGGGCAAAAAATATAAAACATTAAAGGTTATTTTTAGCTAAAGAAAAAATAACTATTTCCCTAAAACTTCAGCTGAAGTTTCCATTTCCCTTAAACATCAGTGAAGAACGTGATTTTCAGCTGAGGAACTGAAGAAATTGGCTTTTCTCTCAAGAAGAACTCAAGAACACGTACCATTTCCCTCACAAATTTCCGTCAAATTTCAGCTGAAGAACACAATTTTCAGCTAAAGAACTGAAGAACAATACGCTTTCTCTTAAGAAGAGCTGAAGAACATGATTTTCATCTCACAGATTCCTTGTTGAAGATTGAAGAGCTGAAGAACACGATTTCCTCACAGATTTCTTGTTAAAAATTGAACAAAATGCTTCACAAATGAACTTGCCTCACATCTTAAAGCTTTAGGGTTGTTGGAATAGAGTTTATCAGGTAAGAAATTCTATCTTTAAAAGTCTGCTTTAGGGTTCTGATATTCTTGTGTATCTTTGAAATTCTATATTTTAACTTAGGGTTTTGATATTTTTGTGTTGTTGATACGAATTTTATTGACTTTTAGGACTCTAGCTTGTAGTTGTATTACGTATAAAGAGACTGATTATCTTTGACAGTCTAGTTTTTTTATTCTCTTGAATGTTGAATGTACCAGCTGAAGCTAAGTCGTCTTTCTCTGAAGAACTGAGCTGAGGCCAAGTCGTCTTTCTCTGAAAACTAAAGAGCTGAAGTTGGTGATACCTACGATTCTCTTCTCCCTAATACAGATTTCGTCAAGCGTAAGTAGCTACTCTAATAATAATCTAATACTAAAAATAGTCTTCTTGTCAATTGAGTGAATTTTTGTTTTGTGTTTAGAAGAGGAGAATAAGAAGGAATTGATTACTTTGGGGTTGTTGGAATGGAACAAATCAAGAGTTACAGCTAAAATTCCAAAGTATAGGAAGAAAGTGCCGAAAATTGTGAACCCTAGGCATATTCAGCAGCCGAAATAGAGGGAATTACTACTCGAAAGCATTTGAGTGAGTTAGTATCTATTGTTAATAGCTTGTTTTAACTTTCAATATAAACTCCTCTAAGCTAATTCCAAAGCACACTGTAGAATTGTAGTATCAACTATGGAATACTTGAACTTCTCTATTATGCTCTCAATATGTCTCATAGTCTTATTGTACTCATGTTCGAGCTTGTATGCTCTTTTAGATGTTTTAACATCGTCGTTTAATGGGAAGTTGTATGAATGTATTTGCCAGAATTATGATTATTGTATTCCTTTCTCTACATCTTTCGTCGCCCCAACAAATGATTCGTTCAACACAATCTTATAATCCACTACACAAAATATCAGATGTTTACTTCCTTCTGTTACTAAACCTCAGCTTATTTTCACACCATTGGCAGAATCACATGTCCAGGTTGTTGTTATGATGGTTGTTTCTAAAGTCATTTTCTATGTGTATTTTAGTGTCATTTTCTTTATATTGTTGTTATACAGTACAAACAACTTGAGTAGAGATGAAGTAAAAGGGGGAAAAAGAATTGGATATATATGAGTTAAATAATTTAAATTTATTTTTTTAGGTTGAATTTTTATTTATTTTTTCTCTTTTTCTGTTTTTGGCTTGTTGCTGCTCTTTTATTGTATATTTGGTTGGTGATAGTTGAGGTATTTTATTTGTTACTTAAGGTCTTTCTCTCTTCTGGAACCTCTCAACTATATTTTCCTCAACTTTGTCTAGTTGTTCTTCATTCAAATCATCCTTTATTTTGTTTGTTAATGTATTTCCTTTATTGATGTATCAAATTGTGAAGGTGGTTTCTTGTTCTTCTTGGCTGTTGGTTTAATCCTGCACAACAAGATCATTATAGTTATTATGAGTAGAAATAGTAGAGTTAAGTGTCTAACCTGACTGTTTCTTCCCAAAGTGTGTTGGTTCTGCCTGTAGTTCTCCTTCTTTCAAACTTGCCACTGCTCATCTCGTATCTCATTTGCCTTCTACTGATTTAGTTGCTGATTTGTGTGTGTAGTTGTAGCTCCAGCCGGCAGTACTTGCTTGGTAGTGATAATAGGAGTCGCAAGGTCAATAGGGATATCATTTTTAGCCTATTTTGTCTTAGTCGAGCAGTAAATAATTGGATAATAGTATAGGGAGCTGGTTCAGGGACTATGTCCTTATTTGCCTTGTGAGTAGACACCTGATTCATCATGTTTCTATCTTTTTGTAAATTTGGAGTAGTTTGATTAATGTGTGTCATCTTCCCCTTTTTCCACCTTGAGAATTGGAGTTTACTGACCTGCAACTTGGTGTGAGCTTGTAGTCCTGAGAACGGATGGATTGATCAAACATCAGTTTAGTTGAAAGACTTTGGTACAACTATCAAATGAAAACTTCAAACATGTTATATAGCTAGGAACACAAACTATTTTAGTTCGTTAGTCGTAATTATATGTCTTATAAGTTTCCCTTTCTAATATTGGCTTGCGAAAGATTTCGAACCTGAGTAGTTGAAACATCAGTTTAGTTAATGAACTTTTGTACAACTATCTAATTAAAACTGAAGGCATGTTCTGTAGAAAAGTGATTATTTTAGTCCTAAACAGTCTCATTTTGTCTTCTTATAAAGAAAGAAACTTCCTCATTTTGTTTATCCTTTATTTTTTGGTAACCACTGTAAAATTACCATAACCATAAAAAACAATTAGAAAAAAATAAAGAGCACCTATTCTTGCTAACATGACTTAGGCCTCCTACAAAACAAACTAATTACATTGTAAGTGTCGAATAAAAAACTACAATTTTTTGCCTTCTTTAATTTACTTAAGAAATATAATCTCTCTATCAACTCCTTCTTAATTTGTGTTACTACCTCCTCTCTATGTACACTTTGCCTATTAAACTTTTTCCAGCTTCTAGCTCTCCAAGTATGATAAAGTATCGCCCCACTTATGGCTGCAATGATCTCCTTTTGAAACTGCTTCTAGTGCTTCACCTTTATGCACTCTAGTACCTGCTTGATTCCACTATTTGTCAAAGTAATCCCTGTCCACTACATCAACTCTTGCCAAACACTCCTTGTCGAACTGCATTCTTCAAATAAATGCACTGTGGTCTCCATAGTCTGCTCATCACATAGGCAACAATCACTATCTTCAACTGGAATATGTAATCTCAATTTTCTCTCCTGAGTGAGTAGTTGACGTTGCACTGCCAACCATACCATGAATCTGTGCTTAGGTAGAGCCACAACAGTCCAAACCAAATCAACAATTTTCATGTGTGGCCTATGTCCTAATAATGCCAGATAGCTTCTTGTGATAGAATATTCCTCACTTTGAGTTAGTTTGTATCTGCCCTAGCAGTTCCATTCCTGCATTTTGTACTTAATTGCATTAAGTTTCCTCCAATACCAACTACAATCTATCCTACCTTGTGGTTCCATATTGAACCATTTTGTTTATCCTTATCAGCTCAATTTATATGCTTAGGTATATTCCTGTTTTTATGTTCCAAGCATATCCTATGTTCTCTTGATTAATACATATGCTTCACTAATCTGCTATCTGCTAGAATACACAGTAAAAGACATGTTTTCCACAAATTTATGCAATAATAACATGCTGCAGTTTGCATTTTTCCTTTAAAAAGAAATAAGATGTTCCGCTGCCTGTATAAAGCTATTATTGCTGCAAAGTAGATAAGATTGAAACAAAAAGCATTTAAGGTACAAGATAAACTGGAGGTGGCAATGTCAATTATAAAGAGGAAGCAACATATGAATCCATGTAATGTATATCTCGGATAACATATAAATAGACACTCAAACTTGTCCTGCTGCCTGTATAAAGCTATTATGCATCAGTAAGCATTAGTAATAATGTTTTTTGATGGTATTGTCCATCAAGATGTCTGCATTTGTTCCCATCACACTTGAGTATGTTCCAACATGTAATAGTTCCAACCTGAGACTTCGTGATTGTCAGGGTGCGTATTGGTTGTTATGATGGTGGTTTCTGAAGTCATTTTCTATGTGTATTTTAGTGTCATTTTCTTTATATTGTTGTTATACAGTATAAACAACTTGAGTAGAGATGAAGTAAAAGGGGGAAAAAAGAGTTGTATAAATATGAGTTAAATAATATTTTTTAAGAACTTCACCTTCACTATACTAGACTGTTGCCCTCCATATTTAGCTCCGCATCTATTTTTCCATAAATTCCAACTAATAAAGATAGGTAGGGACTGAATCATGATCTTTTGAGCCTCATTATTGTGCTTCATAGTCCACTAGTTCATCAAGTAATTTTTCAGAGCAATGTGTTTGTGAACTTTTCTAAAAAAGGCAACAAAGAAGCTCCAAATGTGAACTTTGAAGGGATTGTGTGTTTTATTTAATTTGGTTTCTAATATGAATGTGGATTGCAATTTGAAAACCCATTATGTAACTATATTATTTTTTCTGTAGTTTTAATATGCACATTTTAATCAAATTTTTTTTCTAAACCAAGAAATCTTCTCAACTATTTCAGGTTTTGCTGAGAGGAAATTAATATTATGCAGACACTAAAAACAAGGTATTTCTGATCTCTTAACAGTAAAATGACTATATTTCATCCTTGAAATAATGACATACATTTCTGTAGTTATTATTATGTATATATTAGAAACAAGAATGGTAACAAGGTACTCGAAACTCACTATGAATCTGATCATCTCATACCACATGATTTTGATTCTGATGACATACATTTTTGTAGTTAATGATTGTTACTGAAAGATTAAATATTAATATCTTCTTCTAGGAATTCAAATATCCCATCCAAGGATTGGATGGATTTAACTAGGTATAGCAAAGAGTATATTGTTGGTGTTGAATCATTCCTATATTTTAGTTACTCTTATAGAGATCCTCAAGGAGAGGAAATTCAGTGTCCATGTGCAAAATGTTGTAATATTTGTTGGACTCGAAGGAATGTAGTGTATGATCATCTAATATGCTATGGATTTGTTAAAGGTTATACTAGATGGATCAATCATGGGGAATGCGATATCAACTTGAATGTTGACGATTATATGGATTACTCACATGATGTTATTGATAGGTTGTTTAATGATCAATTTAGAGATGTTGCACATGCTAAAGGAGTTTATGATGGTCCAAATGAAGATGCCAAGAAATTCTATAACATAGTTGAAGAAGCAAGACAAAAATTATATCCTGGTTGTACAAGATTCTCTAAACTATCATTCACACTTCGTTTATATATGTTGAAGTGTTTGCATGGATGGAGCAATGAATCATTCACTTCTCTTTTAGAGTTATTAAAAGAGGCGATGCCCGAGTTGAACATTCCACTGTCTTACAATAAAACCAAGTCTACGGTTAAAAATCTCGGTCTTGATTATGAGAAAATTGATGCATGTCCAAATGACTGCATGTTGTTCAGGAATGATCATAAGGATGATGAATTTTTTCATACTTGTGGAGCTTCACGATATATTAAATCTCCTAAAGTTGATAGTGAGCTTGAGCCTTCAAAACAACAACATCGAGTTTTAACAACGACTTTGAGACACTTTCCATTAATTCCTAGACTCAAAAGGTTATTTATGTGCTCAAAGACGGCAGATTCTTTGAGGTGGCATGATGAGGAACGTTCTAAAGATGGAAAGTTAAGGCAACCTGCTGATGGTCTAGCATGGAAAGATTTTGATAGGTTGCATCCAAATTTTGCACTATATTGTCGCAATGTGAGACTTGGCCTGTCAAGTGATGGGTTCAATCCATTTCGAACACTGAGTATATCACATAGCACATGGCTAGTTATGTTGATGGTGTACAATCTGCCGCCTTGGATGTGCATGAAATCTGAATATTCTATACTTTCTTTACTTATACCTGGGCCGCGATCACCTGGAAATGGCATTGATATTTACTTACAACCATTGATAGATGAGTTAAAATTATTGTGGGATTCTGTGTTTGAAACATATGATGCTTCAAGAAATCAAACTTTTCAAATGCGGGCAGCTCTTATGTGGACAATCAATGACTTTCCTGCATATGCTATGTTATCTGGTTGGAGTACAAAAGGAAAGTTTGCTTGCCCTTGTTGTAACTATGGCACTAATTCTCGCTATCTTAAACATAGTCGAAAAATGTGTTATATGGATCATCGTGTTTTTCTACCCATGGATAATCCATGGAGATCTAACAAAAGATATTTCAATGGAAAAACAGAATTTAGGCCTCCTCCACCTTTCTTAAAGGGAATTGATGTGCTTAATAGCTTACAAGATTTTGAAAATGTGTTTGGAAAGAAGAGAAAGAGATAAAATGATGGCCCATGGAAAAAATGGTCAATTTTTTTTGAATTACCTTATTGGCAGCACAACTTGTTACGCCACAACCTTGATGTAATGCACATAGAGAAGAACATAGTTGATAGCATACTTGGAACTCTTTTGGATATTTTTGGCAAAACAAAGGATCATGCAAAAGCTCGGTATGATTTGAAAGATATGGGAATCAGAAAGAATCTTCATCCAAAAGATATAGAAGATAGTAAGAGAACAAAGTTTGCAAAAGCATGCTTCTCAGTGACAAATGGAGAAAAAACAATTTTTTGTGGAGTTTTAAAGGCAGCCAAGCTACCTGATGGTAGTGCCTCCAATATATCTAGGTGTGTGCACTTGGATGAAATAAAATTGTCTAATTATAAAACCCATGATGCTCATTTCATGTTACATTACTTGCTTCCAATACCAATTAAAAGCATTCTTCCTGATCATGTGGCTATTCCTTTGATTCGTCCTATTTCCTTCTTTCGTCGTTTGTGTCAAAAAGAAATCACATTGGAGGAACTGGATTGCTTAGAAGTAGAGATCATAGAAAGAATAAATCAGTTCGAGCGAATTTTTCCTCCTTTATTTTTTGATATAATGATTCATTTGCCTATTCATTTGGTGAATGAAGTGAGATTAGGAGGTCCTGTTCAAAATCGATGGATGTATTCCACTGAAAGAGAAATGGGTACATTCAAATCATACATCCGCAACAGACGTTATCCAGAAGGTTGCATAGTAGAGACACGAGTGGGAATAGATTGTATGAATTTGTTCTCCAAATATCTGTATGGGAGTGTGCATACCAGATTTAACAGAAGAGCCCGAAATAATCATGAATGTGAACCAAGTGATGCATAAATTATGAGTTTGTTTCTTAATAGAGGAGTTCCTTTAGGAGCAAAGAAAGCTGATCCATTCATTTTAGATAACAAGTCACTAAGTCAGGCACATGCATACTTATTGGAAAATTGTGATGAGGTTCAAGAATATATTAGGTACCTTAATTTGAATATAGTATTCTTTTTGAATAATTAATTTTTAACTTATTTTATTTATTGTTTTAACAAAAAAAAAGTACATGTTGTGTAGAGAGCATGAGTAAGAGGTTAATAATCATTCACGAAGATCTAAATGGAGAAAGGCCAAGAATCATTGTCAAAACTTCTCTCAATGGTTTGAAACTCATGCTTTGAAAGATGATGTGCCTGATTTGATAAAACAATTGTCTAGAGGACAAAATTCTATTGCAGAAAGATATTCTGGGTATCTCATCAATGGATATAGATTCCATGTTAGGCAGCGTGATGCAAGGCGTAAAACACAAAATAGTAGTGTTACACTAGTTGCCTCAACTACAAGCTTTGCAAGCTCAAAGGATAAAAATCCGATTGTTGCAGATTTGACTTATTATGGTAGAGTTGTTGATATTGTTGAGTTAGACTATTACAGTCATTTTAAGGTTGTTCTATTTAAGTGTGATTGGTATGAGGTTGAAAATGATACTTATGGCCTTACTTATGTCTATTTTAATAAGAGATGCTCTTAGGAAGAGCCTTTTGTGCTTGGATCTCAAGTACACCAATGCTTTTATCTGCAAGATCCATATGATCAAGATAAACATTATGTTATGAAGACTTTTCCGAGAGACTTGTTTAACATGGGTGATCAAGTTGAATCTAATCTTCCATAAAGTTATGAAAACGAGCCATTTGAACATTTGATGGGACCATCTATACCAAAAGATAATGGTGAAGTTCTCTTAACAAGAACTGATGTACCAGAAACAATTATTGATGTGCCTTCGGAGGAATTTGTTACTCAACAACTTGAAGTCGAGGAAGAGGAGTTTGAAGATGAGTCTGCTGATGAGTTTGAAGATGAGTCTGAAAATGAGTAAGAAGATGAGTTTAAAGATGAGCTTAAAGATGAGTCTGAAGAAGAATTTGAAGATGACGCACCATGAGTTTCCTTATTTTTGTGATGACCATATAGTGCTCACTTACTGTTTTTGTTATTTAATTGCTTTTTTGGTACAAACACATTAAGATATCTAGTATGTGGAATTGAAGATTAGATCGCTAAAATGTTTTAAGTATTCTGTTGGCTTTTTTCATGCGGTCGATTGTTGAATAACCTGTAATTATAGCTTACTATTGTTTATTTGACTGTTTATTGACAAAAACATATCTGACTAAAGGTTAGTAATTAATTTCTGAAGTATTCCTAGTACAATTATCAAACTGCTTTCTGATCTGTATATATGAATTGTGATTGTTATGTAAATACTTATTTTTTCTTATTATTATCAGGTAGTGGACATTAGAGGCAACATAGTGAACTCTGCAGCATTAATGGTACTCTTTGTGAAGTTAGTCCTCTGTAGGTTGTACTCCCTTCACTTTCTAGAAGCTAATCGTTAGTCCACTACTCGTTCTCAATTATACCACACAATTACTGATGGCTTGTAAAGGTTTGTACCACTCTTCTCTGCTCCTTCGTGTTTTTCAATTCCCAACTGAAATTTCCATTTTCTTTGAAGGTGTACTACCCGATTTGGATGTATGAGTTCAGGAATATACCGAACCCAGTACTCCAACTGTGAGGATCTTTGTGAATACACTTCTTTCCTCCTACCTTGTGGTGGTGTTTGATTTCTAATTCCCTGGTTTTCCTTAGTTGAAGATGAAAAAGAGGTGACCTGCTCCCACGTTTCATTCTCATGGTCTCTTAGTTCGACGCTCGTTAATATTGCAAATCCGATTTCTTTGTTCTTATGTTTTGTTGGTGCTTGTATCCCTTTTTGTTGATTCTCATAACTTAGATTAACTTGTTCATACTTTGCTCCCAAGATAGCTCATATCCGATCTATATGTATTGTTGTGGAACTCAATGGCTTCAAACATGTAACTAAGAATGTTACTTGTTGTTGTTGATGTAAATCTTCCTTGTTTTAACTCTGATTAAAGGAATCTGTTGTTTGTCAATATTAAGAATTCTTCTTCCTATGCTTGGTAGCTGATTAAAGTTTTGGAATTGTTGCTTCTCCACTTTGTTTATCGCAACATTAGCAATGTAATCTGCTAGCTGATTAACTGTACTAAAAATATGCTTGATTGTAACATCCATGTAGGACATAATATCCTGAATGTCTTCTACTCTTTCCACTAATTCCCGAGGAGTTTTCCAGTTTCTTACCAGTATGTTTTTCAAAGTATGAGAGTCTGTTTCGAAACTAACTTGTTGGAGTCGTTGGCTCAAGCAATATTGTTAAGCCTTCCAGATGGCCATTGATTCTGCATCCATGTTGTAAATCACTCATATACTTTGCGCTTCTGCATAAAGTAGCTTACCGGTGTGGTTTCTGATGCAGAAACCATAAGAACTTTGGCGTGGATTTCCTTTGCTCGCTCCATCAGTATTACACTTAATCCAACCCATTTAAGGTGATATCCAGTTCACTACATCATAGTATAGAGTAGGCTAGTATGACTGTAGCAGGACCACCATTCCTTTCCATCGATAAGGAACCTCCTTAATCCAAGGAAACTTTATTCTTATTATCTGATGAATTATTATTTTGTAGGTTAAATTACTGCAGGGAAAGAATGAATCAATCAGCAATACTAAATAAAAAGGGTTCGAATCCAAACAAAGCTCAAAGTCCATTGAAGAATCTGGATTTTGATATGCAATACCGATCAAGTGCTGAATTGGCCAACAAATTCAAGATTAAGAGAGAACAACTTGCAAATGAACACAATGATAGAGCTAAAAAGATCAGACACCAATACTACTTAAAAGAAAGAATTCTGAGGATTTCATTCCACAACAAGGAAAGAGTAAATTGCTTGGGCACAAATCAATAATTAAATCGTCTTCAATGGAAGAGCTTAGTACCTCACATATGATTGCAGGGAAAGGACAAACTAAACATAGGTTAGTTCAATCTGGAGAGTCCATTCAAGAGAAAGGAATTAAACTTCCTATGAATAACTCTAGGTTCCAAACGTCTTTCAAGGAAGGTGTTACTGCTTCAATACATGTGACTGGAACAACACTAGGTAATGGAGAGGTACAACATGATATTGAGGAACTACTTAAATTCAAACAGGTGAAGAGGAAGTCGGTTCGACCAGCCAGTGTATTGATCATTTTCTGGATAACAAACGGATACACAATGAACATGATATTCATGATCTACCAAATTGCAAGCAGGTAAAGAGGAAGTCGGTCATACCATCTAATAGTCTTGATCAGTTTCAGAAAAATCAAGGGATATGCATAGATGATGAAACAAAATGTGATAACCACACAACAGCTGATGTCGAATTTATGCATGCTCCTATTAATAATGAACACAACAAAGGATTGGATAATCTTGTGGATCAAGAAGAACTCGGTGGAGATGGATGTGATGTAGTAGAGGAAATTGACTTTGATTGTAGTACAAAAGGTATGTCTTAAACCTTGTAAGATTTATTACTTGTTATAAAATAAATTTCTTATTTCCTATCTGTTACATCAATCTAGAAATATCGAAGCCTAAAAAAGTTCGAGGACAAACAACATGTAAGGATATTCACGCAAGAAATTTGGAAGAAAGAAAGGAAGTGACATGTGATAAAGGAAAAGAAGTGGGACCAACTAATAAGATAGTGTCAGAATTAAGCAACTTTATAGGAACAATTGCAAGGAATCCTAGATTAATCAGCTTGATGTACACTAGTTGGCATGTGGTGTCAAATGATACTAAAAAGTGCATGTGGGAATATATCAATGTAAGAACAATCACTTTTGAGATTGCATATTTTATTGATTGTTTTTACTTACTGAAGGTAAATATATTTTATTTTGCATAGTCCAAATTTCTAATTCCAGTAGAAGGAAAGAAGTGGGTGATGACTGGTCTTCGTGATGCTTGGAGGCGACACAAGCAAAAAATTAAAGAGAATTTTTTTGATAAAAATAGTACGCTTGAGGATATGCTAGCAAAGTGTCCTGATGGCATTCCAGATAATCAATTCCGCCAGTTGATCGAGTATTGGAAACACCCAACTGTTCAAGTAAGGCTAAAATAATGCATTTCTACTCATCGACATATTTTGCATCATATCTATTATTTTTTTATTTATCAATTCAATTATCTCTTTTTATTTAATAATAGGCCATATGCGAGATGAATTCTCAAAACAGGAAAAAACAAAATTGGAGGCATCAAATGGGACTTATTAATTTTACAAGAGTACGCGTGGCATTGGTAATACTTAGCTGACATTTCTTCAAAAATCTGAATTTCATTTTTTGTACTTTATTAGAACATATTGATGTCATTTTTAATTTCTTTTGATATAATCTGTAGCGTTCAGCCAAAGACAATAACGAAGAACCATCAAAGCCTGAAATGTTAAATGCAACTCGTACCAAGACAGGAAAGGAAATCCAGACTGATACCCAAGTTGCAATAGTAAGTTTCTTAAAGAGGATTAGTAGTGAATTTAATTCAAACTTAAAATTTATATATTGTGGGGAGTTTGACTCCATTGAATTTTATCACATATGTCTTCTTCTTCTTCTTATGCAAGTGCGAGGATATATCAATTCTTTGTTGATGTCACTGAATTGTTTGCTAGGAAAAGTTGTTAGATTTTTTTAGTTATTGATCGCTATCATAGGACTGTTGATTTGTTGAGAGGGGGTGACAATTTTATTTTCAAATGCTTGAGACTCTAGACAGTTTACTCGGAAGGGATATCAATTAAAGTTAACTAAATGAATCATAAACTCATTTTAGCTGGAAATGAAATAGTACTTACAGTTCACTGTGGATGCCAATTTTATTCAACAGGCTGAACTTCAGAATCGCTAAAAGTCTGGGAAAACAGCTGATGATGCATTTAGGGCAGTGTTTGGAAAGGAGCAGCCTGGTTGACTTAGGTGCTATGGTAGATTAGTGACAACAAGTTCTTTAAAGAAAGATGAGGAAATTAACAATCTAAAACAAAAGAATGCCAATGAAATCACTTCTCTAAAGGAAGAATTGAGAGAAGAAATGCGACATTTATTCACTCAATTGCTGCAAAACAACCATGGATTGAATTTTCAAGATATACCATAGTGTGTTGGATCTAACCTTCCTTCACCTGTTGATGCAAGTAGTGCACAAGCTATAAGAGGCACAAATCTTCCTCATTCTTCAGGGTTAGATCATAATCCCATTCTTCAAAAGGTATTTTGTATTTAGCATTCTTTGTTAATAGTCTGCATATTGTTATCGATATCCAAGGTAGTTGTCATTTTGTTGCTTGTGTATCTCCTCTTATTGTTGACTTGATTGATGTTCTTCTGGAAGTTGTCCAATGTGTTGCCTTGCGTTATTGGTTTTCCTTGTATGGCTGTGGAATGATTCTTGTTGGGGGAAGGATCTAGGCTTCTGGTTTGACATAGTTGTCCTCTGTAGTGATATAATAATTCTTATTACAATAGGATTGTGTATACCTAAAGAATTCCAGTTGTCCAATAGTGTTCCTGAGCTCGTTGATGGTGTGTTGAATCTTCCATGGAGTTTTGGCATTGTTGTTGAGCCATTTGGTTAATAGCTTTGAGTCGACCTCCAATAGCACCTTCTTGTATCCATGTTGAACATACCAGTGCAGTCCACGTAAAGCTGCCTGACTTTAGCCTAGTTGTTAGTGCTAATTCTAGTTGTCTGCATCCTTCTATCAACAACATCAACTCTCCCCATTTACAAGGCCAATTTATGTAGGGATAGACCGTCATATGGAGTCTACTAGTATCTTTAAAGACCGGGAATTTGACTCTTGCACTGCTAGACTTTTTGCCTCCATATTTTGCATATCACCTGTTCTTCTAGAGGAATGTGTATGTGAGTAATGCCCAGGGAATCTGAAAAAAAATTCCAGTTATAATTGGCAAAGTGCCCAGACACAAAGACGTGATCAATTGAATTTGTTCCAAGTTTGCTACATAAAAGAACAATATGCAGGTTCTCTTTTAAAAGTAACAATTCTCTCCTTCATGCAATTGCTATTTGATGTTAAGAATAAGGGGAATTAGTAGTGGTGGGGAATGTTGGCTTACCTAAGTTTCATTCCATTGTCCTTCTCTGATAAAATGTGACACATTGAGCAATATCCTGCTGTAACTTGCACCACTGGAATATTCTCTAATGCACCTAATAATGGACGGGGTTCTAGATCAATTTACTTAGTTTAATGACCAAGTTTAGTTTCATTTCCCCCAAGAGAATGTATAAACCCTTCCTTCTTTTGATATTACGATAATGAAGAAATTCCCATGTTTGTGATGAACATATTACATGTTTTTTATGCATTTGTATGTTTTCCTATTGTTTTCTTCCAGATTTTATCATTCATATTGGGTCTGCATTGTACATGTTTGGGATCAATTAACAGTTTGCCTACTGTTTTCTCCCAGATTTATTTTATCATTCATATTTGCTTACTGTGACAATCTTGGAATACATGCCCTATTGTTTTCTCCAAGATTTTATAGTTTTTGTAAATGTTTGGGGATCATTTAAATGTGAAGGGGTTGGGAAAGGGTTGAGAATTGAACAATATAGTGAGCATATGAAATACATGATTCTCTAACTTATAATTTACTTTTGAATGTGCAGGAAAATACCACTGATTGAATTTGATGAATAGAGGACAAAAGTAAACTCGATCTATTGTAGTGAACGATAAAGAGTTTTTGTACTATATATTATCATAATTGTTGTTTGAATACATTTGGTTTTGTGTAATGTATGTATTGCTAGTAGAGATCTTTAAGCAATTGCTTTCTATATGTATGGGACATGTTCTCGAAGTTTATTTAATTTGAAATATATACGTTCGAATTATTTATAAGCTAATTTTGTCTTTATATCACTTGTATATATTTAATTGTGATTATTGATTATATGCAAACTAAATTTTATCGTAAGTGTGGCTAAATTGTGGCTACAAAACTACTACACAACATTGCAACACTTCGAAAGTGTGGCTTATTGTTTATAAATTTTATCTTGTACATAAGAAAAGTTACACTTTATAAGTGTTGTTGTAGGTGAGATATAAAAGGCTACACTTTTAAAGTGTAACCAATAACAAGGCAAAGGTAACACTTCTAAGTATAGTATAGTCAGATAAAAGTGTTACTAATGAAATACTCCAAAGCGTGGCCTTTATACCTCTTTGGCCACGCTTTTTAAGTGTTGCTGCTTTGGTGACACTTCAAAAGTGTGGTCTAATGTCAAAGGTTACGCTTCTTTAGGCCACCCCCTAAAAAGTGTTGCTTAAAGTCAAAAAGTGTGGCCCTTTATCAAAGGCCACACTTTTTGCTAGTTTAGGCTACACTTTACCGGGGTGGCCATAGGCCTAAAATGGTGTAGTGTACGACTTAGCTTGGCCTTTGGTCCAGAACCTAGGCCAAATAGGCAGCCCACTAGGCAATCACATGAGCCCAAGGGCGACTCGCCCAACCCCTTGGGCGATCAAGTACTCCCTTCGCCAAACAGCCCCTCAAAGAACAAGGTTTCTTTCACTCGATCATGCTAGTCTAGGCCCTTTCTTACACCCTAGGTATAAACCTTTCCCCACTTAGGTTCTAAAATAGCCTAGACATCAACCTAAAGTCACACTAACCCAAACGATGAGACTCTAGTTCAACCTATCATTTTCCGAGTCGTTACACTCTCGCTCATATATGTGTCGCAACTCACACCGATGAACAAGACTCTACTAGACGTGGCTTGTGAGACAGCAATCCTAAAAACCATTTCCAAAATCTTATGCTTTGATACGAAGTTTGTAACGCCCCGAGACTACCCCCTAGACGTTACACGACGTCTTGACCCCGAAGGGGTCTCGTACAAGCCTCTTAGCATTCACAACATTTGATACATAGAAATAGTGCGGAATTTAAACTTTTGTTTTATAAATTCAACAATCGAAAACATTAAAATCAAGCGAAAGTCTATCGTGTCACATGGCCATCTAAATAACATACTTGAAACAAAATAGGGTCACAACCTTTACAATCGAAGCCTTAACAATAGTCTATTACATCGAAAGAAAGGAAACATCAACTACTTGTCCTCGATCTATGATGACGTACCACTTAGTCTTGGGGAACTCAAATCCAAGCTTTACTAGATAAAACCACTCAATTGCCGGAACCTACACTTGTAGTAAAACATGAAGAAATATGGGTTAGCACAATTAAGTAATAAGTATGATAGCCATGTAAAAACACGCTTAAAACGGACATTTTGTTTGAAAGTCATGATATATGCCATTTTGATAAAACTTCATGAACGTAAGCATAAGAGGCATAATATTCAACCATAACCAACTTGAAAATCATTTAACCGCATTAGCACATAATCACTTATAAATCATTACCTTCACATTAAGCCTTCACCTCAAGTAACCCTCAAGCTATACTTTGTGCAATGTATGGATATCGTCCCATACCACCATCCACACCAAAGTACCACCTTAAGGTCACCAAAATTGAACTTACCATTCAACATTTCCATCCCTTCATAATACTCATACATAAGAGACTTAAACATTACATAAGCCATATCATCACATAAGGACCATTACCTAAGACAACTCTAAGTCATACTTGTGAAATGTGCAAATAGCATCCCATACTACTACCCACACTAAGTACTCCTTGAAGTCACCATAGGCGAGGCACTTTCATACTCAATAAGTCATAACAAGGAAGTAACTCATAATACAATCCAAGTATAGCATGCATCATCTCATTCAAGCATAAGTCACATTTTTCATTAGCTTCATTTCATTAAGAGCACCTTCATTCATTTAGACATTAGATCAACATTCTTCAGTAACATCATCATAAGAGCACATTTATTACACTTAATCATTATAAAGGAACACACCACCACCTCTCTCAAAGTCTACTTGTGCAATGCATAGATGGTGTCCCATACCACCACCTACACTAAGTAGTGCATTCTGAAGAAGTCATAGCTCATTAACATTCTTTGTGGGGGTAAGCCTTAACCGACATAGACCATGTGAGCAATTTATGGAATACTGGTGTCACCCTCACCAGATAAGAGATTCCTACTTGCCTAAGGTATGACCATTGGTTTTAGCTTAAGTGGATCCACTAGCTAAACCTATGTAGGCATGATACACTCAAATTACAGCTCCCTAAAGAAACATAAGCGATTGTTATCAAGTAAAGAACCCAACTTTTAGGTTGGGGTCGATCCCACAAGGAAAATGGTTTAAACTTTACTTTAACCAATAATTATATTCAATTAGTCAAATTACTTCCAGAAACAAGTAATTAAAAGGGGGAGTTTTGTGCAACAAATTGTAAGAATTCAATAAATAATCAATAATCACAAGTCAGTTTTGGTTGTTATCAAGATGAGAGAAATAACTAGGGTATACGTGTTCCAAGCTCATAACGCAGTAATCCTAGTAATAGCAATCCTTCCCTAGTGCACTACATGTAAAGTGATAAGTTAGGTATCTCTAAATCCTTGGTCCGTCATCTAGAGAATTTCACCCCGCACATTGGTCCGGCTACGTGTATATAATTTACTAACCATTACCCTTACCTCATATTAGACATCATAATCGATGTTTGGCTTAGTTATTACTTCGCACCAATCGAGAGTAGCCTAGTAGATAGTATCACACTAAATTTATGTTGATAATTCTTTTCTTGTTGATTACCTCCTTGGTCCGGCAAGTAGCAACAAGGCGAGTTCTAACGCGTGCACTCGTTAAAAAGACCTCTAAACGAAAAAATTATCAATGCATGCAAAACACTATTCAAGAATTGATTATTTACTATTCATACTTTGTTAATAGCTCATGGTTCCCACAACCCTAGTTGTGGAGTTTAGTTACCATAATCATATGAACACAATTCATTGTTTTAGATGAAAGAATTATGAACTTACGTAAGAAGAATAATAAACCCAGAAATTCAACTTGAATTGCAACACCAAAATCTTCAAAACAAACTTAGGAAATTCAGAATTGCTAAAGTTGCAAGTTAATCTCCCAAGTCAAGAACTAGAATAGAAAAATAATGTCTAACCCCCAAAAACGAGGTTTACATGCCCTATTTATAGAAAACAAGTCCTAAATTAAAAGGAAAAAAAAAAGGAAAGTTTGCTACAGTCACGCGTCTTCATTCCACGAGACTGACTCATGGACCGTCAATGGATCTATGGTCCGTGAGTCCCTTCTGTCAGCCAAGACTTAGAAAATATTTTAGCTTCCTAAAATTAGCTTCTCTAAAATAAACGACGGAACTGCAGTACCGACCGTAGATGGATCTACGGTCCGTCAGTCCCTCTCCGTAGCTCCATACTTGGACTCTTCAAAAATTAGGTACTGGAACCCTCGTAGTATCAATCTACGGATCAACGTAGATTGATCTACGGACCGTCAATGGTCACTGTGGTTCCACACTTGGTCAGATTTCCCTGATTTGCCTTTCATGCCTTGACTACTGATCTACGACCACCATCTACGGGGCTTCAATGGACCTACGGTCCGTAGATCACCTCCGTAGATCCCCTTTTCTTCATTTCTTTTAGCTGTCTCTTTAATTCCGCACCTTAATATCTTTCTTGCAAAATATGATAAAAAACACATAAAAACCAATACAAAAGGCGCTAGACACACACAACCTGTAAGTGAAATATATTAGAATTACCGGAAACTCATGGTATATCAACACCCTCAACTTAAATTCGTTTTTTGTCCTCAAGCGACGCACTAAGAATATAAACGACACTTGTATAGAAGCAAGCATTTCAAGCACAAGCAATCAAATGGCTCTCTATCCCACTAACTTTTAGAGTGCAAAATTTGTTCTCTTAGACTCGATAAGCTAATTCATGTGGATCAAACCATGACATCGATTGACCAACCAACACACAACATACACTATTTTACTATCACCAAAGTACCAACTTTCTGACAATCCAACTAGTGCCCTTACTTCAAACGAAATCCCTTTTCTTTCACTTAATGACTATGACTTAGAATACAAGAATTCATTCAACACTCACACTCAAAAACAACTTCAAGTACAGTTAGTGCTCAATACCATAGGCTTGCCCTTACTTTCACTCAGGGTCAGGTGTGGTACATTTGGGAACTTCTTAGTGTCTTTCTGCCCTTCTTGACATTACACTAGGCTTTCAACCTCTTTCTGCCCTATTTTTCTCATTCTACCATTTTACCTTCTTTCCCTTAATTTTCTTCAACCATGGATGTGACTTTAGGTTTTGTAGATCATTTTTATTTTTCACTTTTATCTCTTTCTTGCGTTTTATGCTTTTTGTTTAGCTTTCAACAAGTCACATCCATTCCTCTCTTTTCTAAACATCAAACTCCTTTCATACCCATTTTTCTTTCGGTTTCCTCTTTCATAGCCAGCCTCAACTTATGGATTTTCCATTGGTTGAGGTGCACAATACCCAATGTCGGGTCAGGACCAAGATTGAAGTTACCTTTTACATTAGCCACCGTCAACTTAGTCTTTTAACCTAAGTCGAGGTGCACATGTCCAAGGAGGGACCAGGGCCAACATAGTAGACTTATGGGAATGTGAGTTCAGGTTTTAGAAAAAAATGGTCTAATTTTAGGCTCAAAGCATTTGGATCAATGGGAGCATTTATTTCATTTGGTTGGATCTTTCATTTAGGCAATTTGTGGACTTATCAGAACAAGGTCCTATGATCACCTCCTAGCTTCTAGAGTGAATTGTCTTAGTAAGACTAACCGGGGAAGTTCTAGTTTTGCACAAAAACTGTTTGAACAATCAACTATTCTCACACACAATTGGCACATAGTTTCATTATCAGATTATCAGATTACCCAGTTCAAGTTTCAGCTTAAGTCATGCAATCAAGTTGATTCATTATCATGTCATACTCAGAGCCAACACATTCAACTTGTCTTAGCCTACAAATTCTAGCACACTTAACAAAATTTGGACGGGTGTTGATTATTTTGATAAGCCATCATGCTTTATTCTATTCTTTGCTTCTATACATACGATCCTAATATGTGCCGGTTCAACAAAAATTAAACAGTATCTTGGGGAGAAAGAACACAGGCAAGAAAACCCCAAAGAGATGATTTATGAGTTGGGTTACTCAGACATCACCCTATCACTCACAATCCATTTATCCTACTTACGCTGTCTCTTTTGGGCTTTTTCCTCCTCAGTGCGGTTAGAACGGTGCCTCTTGCCTTTCGTATGTTTAGGTTCAGGCACCTCCTCGGCGGTCTCACTGAATAAGGCATCCATCACTGTAACATCAGAAAACGTAGAAGGTGCAACCTGAGGCTCAACTGTAGGAGTGGCAAGTATGGCATCAACATCGGCCCGGAGACTGGCTAACTTGGACTGAAGATAGGATAGATCTACAGTCGGGGCTGGTCGCTCGAGGACTCTCAATTCAATGGCATCGAGATGCTTATTAACGGCCTGGATCTTTCGGTCCAGCATCCCCTCCATCCTTCGCTCCATTCTGGCCTCGGACTCGGCTATTGACTTTTGCATCCACGGCTGGATGTGATGCAGCAGTGTGGCCATCTCAGCCTCCAGCTTCCCTAGTACCAGATTCCCGATTTTGAGGGGGAACATAAGGTCCAACCTGATCGTTTCTGTTGCCATAGTTGTTCCAGTTGTAGTTGTTGTCGCGATTGAAGTTTCCATCCCGGACATATTGACCCTCTCGGTTGTAATTTCCATAGTTCCAATCTTAGTTTCCCTGACCTTGGCGCCAATTTTCCGTGTTGGATCGTTGAGCGTTAGGTCGGAAACCCCCCGTTTGATCTTTCACTGCATAAGCATCCTCTTCATAGTAACACTCTCCAACTGGTGGTGGCGTTCTAGTCAAGTAATTCACAACATTTACCTTCTCTGAACCTCCGCTCACATGCTTCAATAACAACCCGAACTCGGTCCTCATCTGAGCCATCTCCTAACGAATCTCCTCTACAGACTGATTGTTCGTAACATGAACGACAAATGTGTTTCTCCCAGTATTCGACCTCCTAGTGCTCCATGCTTTATTGTTGCGAGAGATCTTCTCCAATTTTTCTGCAATCTGCGCATATGTGCACTCACCATATGAACCATACAGCAGCATCGCCTGTTAGTGATAGAGGGAACACTCGCAACCCGATGACATCCATATCTAAGTCCGGTCAAACTACACAGCTTTTGCAAACCACCCTTAGCTTGGCTACGTGAGCATGTGGGTCCTGTGATGGTGACCCCGAGAACAGGCCCCTTGCTGTAAGCATCTGCATCAATCTATTAGTCACTATAAATGTGTGCCCCGGAGGCAAAAGGGGTAGGACAATAGGTCCATCTGAGTCAGCAATACTGACGTTGGCCCTATAGTTGTCATGTAGTCGTGGGCCTGGTGGATCCTGCATTCTCAATGCATTTCCCAATTGATTCTCAGCTGGAACCTAGTTTTCCCCACCAATTACCTTCGGAGGTTGCAACTCTACTTCATCACCTAGATTGCCTTCGATAGGATTAACTTGAACTCCTTGATTGTTCATTCTTTTCAAAGTTCGGTTCAACTCTGGATCGTATGGAGTAAGTGGTTCGGCCAGGCTCCGTGTACTTGTCATACACTAGAGTCAGAACCTAAGAGAGACAAAAACAAAAAGATAAAGTAAAATTAGGAAATATTTGACTAACGTTCAATAATGTAGTCAAAATAAATCTAAAAGCCAAATTTCCCCGGCAGCGGCGCCAAAATTTGATACGCTCAACTTACACCTCCCTAAAGAAGCATAAGCGATCGTTATAAAGTAAAGAACACAACTTGTAGGTTGGGGTCGATCCCACGAGGAAAATGGTTTAGATTTTACTTTAACCAACAATTATATTCAATTAATCAAATTACTTCCAGAAATAAGTAATTAAAAAAAAGGAGGGGTTTTGTGCAACAAATTGTACGAATTCAATAAATAATCAGTAATCAAAAGACAATTTTGATTGTTATCAATATGAGAGAAATAACTAGGGTATACGTGTTCCCCACAAGCTCATAACACAGTAATCCTAGTAATAGCAATCCTTCCCTAGTGCACTACATGCAAAGTGATAAGTTAGGTATATTTTAATCCTTGGTCCGTCATCTAGAGAATTTCACCCCGCACTTGGTCCGGCTACGTGTGTATAATTTACTAACCCTTACCTTTACCTCATATTAGACATCATAATCGATGTTTGGCTTAGTTATTACTTTGCACTAATTGAAACTAGCCTATTAGATAGTATCACACTAAATCTATGTTGATAATTCTTTTCTTGTTGATTACCTCCTTGGTCTGGCAAGTAGCAACAAGGTGAGTTCTAACGCGTGCACTCGTTAAAAAGACTTCTAAACGAAAGAATTATCAATGCTTGCAAAACATTATTCAATAATTGCTTATTTACTATTCATACTTTTTTAATTGCTCATGGTTCCCACAACCCTAGTTGTGGAGTTTAGTTACCATAATCATATGAACACAATTCATAGTTTTAGATGAAAGAATTATGAACTTACGTACGAAGAATAATAAACCCAGAAATTCAATTTGAATTCCAACACCAAAATCTTCAAAACGAACTTAGGAAATTCAGAAATGCTAAAGTTGCAAGTTAATCTCCCAAGTCAAGAACTAGAATAGAAAAATAATGTCTAACCCCCAAAAATGAGGTTTACATGCCCTATTTTAGAAAAAAAGTCCTAAATTGAAAGGAAAAAAAATAAGGAAAGTTTGTTACAGTCACGCGTCTTCATTCCACGAGATTGACTCACGGACCGTCAATGGATCTATGGTCCGTGAGTCCCTTCCGTCATCCAAGACTTAGAAAATATTTCAGCTTCCTAAAATCATCTTCTCTAAAACAAATGATGGAACTGCAGAACCGACCGAAGATGGATCTACGGTCCGTCAGTCCCTCTCCGTAGCTCCATACTTGGACTCTTCAAAAATTAGGTACTGGAACCCTCGTAGTATCAATCTTCGGATCAACAGTACGGTCCGTAGATCAATCTACGGACCGTCAATGGTCACTGTGGTTCCACACTTGGTCAAATTACCCTGATTTGCCTTCCATGCCTTGACTGTTGATCTACGACCACCATCTACGGAGCGTCAATGGACCTACGGTCCGTAGATCACCTCCGTAGATCCCCTTTTCTTCATTTCTTTTAGCTGTCTCTTTAATTCCCCGCCTGAATATCTTTCTTGCAAAATATGATAAAAACACATAAAAACCAATACAAAAGGCGCTAGACACACACAACCTGTAAGTGAAATATATTAGAATTACCGGAAACTCATGGTATATCAACACCCTCAACTTAAATTCGTTGTTTGTCCTCAAGCGACACACTAAGAATATAAACGACACTTGTATAGAAGAAAGCATTTCAAGCACAAGCAATCAAATGGCTCTCTATCCCACTAACTTTCTGAGTGCAAAATTTGTTCTCTTAGACTCGATAAGCTAATTCATGTGGATCAAACCATGACAGCGATTGACCAACCAACACACAACATACACTGTTTTACTATCACCAAAGTACCAACTTTCTGACAATCCAACTAGTGCCCTTACTTCAAACGAAATCCCTTTTCTTTCACTTAACGACTATGACTTAGAATACAAGAATTCATTCAACACTCACACTCAAAAACAACTTCAAGTACAGTTAGTGCTCAATACCATAGGCTTGCCCTTACTTTCACTGCTTAGACTCCCTAAATTAGACTCTAGGATCACTATAGGACTTTCTTGGCTTGTAACGTAGGCTCAGGGTCAGGTGTGGTACATTTGGGAACTTCTTAGTGTCTTTCTGCCCTCCTTGACATTACACTAGGCTTTCAACCTCTTTCTGCCCTATTTTTCTCATTCTACCGTTCTACCTTCTTTCCCTTGATTTTCTTTAACCATGGATGTGACTTTAGGTTTTGTAGATCATTTTTATTTTTCACTTTTATCTCTTTCTTGCGTTTTATGCTTTTTGTTTAGCTTTCAACAAGTCACATCCATTCCTCTCTTTTCTAAACATCAAACTCCTTTCATACCCATTTTTCTTTCGGTTTCCTCTTTCATAGCCAGCCTCAACTTATGGATTTTCCATTGGTTGAGGTGCACAATTGTAACATCCGACAATTTAAAATGAATATGAAGAAGCTTGAAATTGGAAGTAGTCATTTTTGGAAAAAAATTCAGAATCTGGAAATTCGGCCAAGTGTGGAAATCAGTGTATTTTTTGCCAACTTTGAACAGTCATAACTCTTAGCTCAGGATGATCCAGGAGTAGTTCCAGTTATGTTTGGAAAGCCCTTGGAATGATCTTTCCAACGCCACCAATTTTGCTCGATTCCGAGTTTGTATGAGCGAGTTATGCCCTTTGAAAGTTGGGTAGTTGGCAGGGAGTCCATCCGAAAATTTAAGGGCATTTTGGTCTTTTCACAAATCATTTCTTTTGAGGTTATATTGTTGTGTTAGGCTGTTTGTGGATCATTTTTGTTCCATTTTGAAAGAGTAAGAGTTAGGGTTCTTGAGTGAAGAAGAGAAGAAGAAGAAGAAGTGGGAGCTAGGGTTGTGGATGCAAGACGTTTTCTTCATCAAATTTCTTGGGGAATCT